>WYDI02008598.1:0-31281 GCA_009867235.2 Psittacus erithacus | reverse complement strand
GCTCCTCCTGGCTCCGCCCCTGTGAGTCAGCTGCTCGCGTCAGCTGAGCTGCCGGCTCCTGGGCAAGGCCTGCCGAGGACTTGAGGCTCCTTCGGTGGCTCTCGGCGCTCTGAGCTGAGGCTCCTGGACGCTGAGCTGCTCCCTGCTCAGGTGTTGAAGGCGTTCTCTCTCGAGCTGCTCACTCAGTGTCTAAGCTTGAGCCTTTGTGGACAGAACTTGGAGATTCTTATTTTTTTGGTCAATTTTTCAAGAAGAAAACTGTTTATTAATTGGGAAAAGCGCTGGTCTTGCTCCCTATCTCCTCCCACCCACATTCAGTAAAAAAGCATGATTAAATCAGACTGCTTGTTACATGAGGCAGTAAAACTAGGTGAAGTTTGATTTTGATTGTAACTTTTTTCATTTCATACATGACCTAAGTTAGGGTCTACAAAATGTGCCTTTGACGTTCCGTCTCCTCCACTAACCTCCACTAACCTTATCTCCCACTTCAGGACAACATTCAAAGACCCAGCATCTCTTAGCTGCACCACTAGTAGGAGCTGCGCAATAAAAGGCTACAACCCCTCAGTCCTGACTTATTCTGAATTAATAGCATTCACACAATGGAGGCTGTCACTGTAAATACTTATAAATAGGAAATAAACAGGAAGAGTTAAAACCAAATCAAGCTAGCTTGCACAAATCTGCATTTCACCAAGGTGTGTCAAATTGGACTTATTTACAAGTTCAAGTGATCTCATTCTGATAGTGAACTATTACATTCCAATTAAGTATTTCCTTAGAGATTTTAAAAGAAAGAGTGAAAAACACTTCCATTCTCTTTTAAATTGCAAGGATGTGAATGGAAGTATACAAACCAACCTAAGATGAAAACTGTACCCATTTTGATTTTGAAGTATGCTCACGATAACTTCAAAAAAAACAAAGTTTGCATACCAGACTTGGATTAAATATAGAAAAATACCTTCTGAGTATCTGTCTACTGAGTATAGGAAAACATAGGGTACGTAAACTGCACTGTAGGATCTGAAAAGCATAAGACTGAAGTTCAGCTGGGAATCGCTTCCATAAAAGCACACAAGCACTTCTGGACCCACAACAGCAGAGTTAGCTACAACTAGCAGGGGAAATTATTCCGATTCTCTCTTTGAACCACTGCATCACACAGTTTAATTTCAACAAACTTTCTGCTTAGGAACAAGACAGAGTAATCATCAGCATCATAAAAGAATAATACCCTAAATCTAATCTCAAAGCAAAACAAGTTCCTTCCTAAAGCTTGTGCTGCAAGGTGCAAGGCCATACACAGGACACCTTCATCAAATGCACTTACACACACTAGTCACTAATGTAACACCTGAAGTGGCAGGAGATGTGACTCAGCATAGCAAAAGAAAGGGGCTTCTGTCACTGAGCATCCAAGAACAAATTTTTAGCATCATCCGGTTAGCTCCAAAAAGAAACTAGTTAGCACTTGATGACTGGCTGTTTGACCAGCAAGTTCCAACTGGTGAAAGCTCTCACTCTACCTAGAAGAAAGCAGCTTGATCAGAGCATGTCTTCAATTTGTCAAGATCATTTTCATTCTAATCGTGCCTTCCAAAACGTCTGCACTCCCTCGCAACCTCATGTCCGCCTCAGTCCAATAAGTACAATTCTATCTGCTGTCATACAGGATGTTAATGAAACCTCCAAATAGCACAAGACAGATTTATGTGGATCCCTGCACCTTCTGTTCTGAGGAGCCATTAATATCAAATCGCTGAGTGTGTTTTCCAAGTAGTTTTGCACCTATTTGATGATTATTTTCACCTTAATGATATATCTCCTGCTAGCTTAGAAAAATGTCCTGTGAGACTGTTACAAAGCCTTCCTAAAATAAAGATATACAACATCCGCTCTTCTGTCTAATTCACATCACTGTTACCCTGCCATAAGCAATTATATTGGTTTGACATGGTTTATTCTTGACAAATCCATATTAGCTGCTACTCACTTCCTTGCTATCTTCCAGCTGCTTACAATTTTGTGTTTGTTTATTCACTACAGATTTCTTTCTTGGATAGAAGTTAAGCTTGTCAGTATTTTAGCCAAAATCCCTGCTGGGTTTTTTTGTTCTGTTTTGTTGTTTGGGGCTTTTTTTCCTTGTCTCTTTTTCCTTCCTTCTCATTAAACTTCTGCTGTTATCCTCCCTTCCAGCTCCTCATCCAGCTTCCACAAGTTCTTGGAAATAATAACATAGTTGAGATCATAGCTTCAGTCTGCTCGCACGTATCTCAGGATGAATATTCCAGCATTTCCCAAACCTTTTTGAATTGCAGTAATCCAAAGAATTGGGACAGGAATCAAATTTAGACATCACACTCAGCTTCTGTAAAGCAGTAAAAAACTGAAAACAGTCAATCTGGTTTCCAAAACAACATGAGATAGATCACTCACAGAAAATCACAGAAATATCTCAGAACTTCTTTCTTACTATTTCCCTCAACTGCTTGCATATCCAGAAGTGACTCTTCCTTGCAGCATTTCTAGGCTAAGGGAGGCGTACCGCTTAGTGATAACTGCTAACTCCTAACCTGTGAACGTCAGGACATCCACACCCTTCTCCATTAGTTGTCTGGCTTCCTCTTGCAATATGAAACCCAGGACTTTTCCAGCTTCCTTCTATTCCAGAAAGCAAACAGCACCTGATCACCTCTTTGGCAGATTCAGTGGAGGTCACTCTTCAATTCTGTTTATCTAGTGATGTCTGGCCTTTCCCTCAATTTTATGATATACTGAAGGATGTCCTGACTCCTGTCATCCTGGCCTCCTGCAGGTTTCATGTGGAGAGTTCAGTACTCACCAGGCCTCAGTTCTGTACAATGATTGCAAGGTAAAAATCTTGTGCATCAATACAAAACCTTCTCTACAGCAAAGAAGAGATGTGGTAGTTACATTACTCAAATTCTTGTATTTATAGTCAGACAATTTCACAATAATCCATAAAATCCACTCCAGCTTACTCGAAAGGACTTACTAGCCACAGGAAACAAATCCCGTAAAGGTTCACAGGCTGAGCAGAAGTTCAACAAACTCTGATGTCTGCAATGCAACAAATAATTGTGGTGAACCCAAATGACTCCAAATCTCAATAGAGCATGTGTCACTACTCAGCCACTAAGAGCTCAGGCTATTGGGTTCCCATCACTCTATCCTTGACCCTCATTAAAAGGTCACCTTCTTCTTCAAGGTGGAGCTGGACAAACAGAAAAACTGGAAATCCTGTGTGGAATGAATCAACAGCCTAATTGCTCTGGATAACTATCCGTATAACAATTTGAGACAACATTAGGATTTCTGCCCAGAAACCACATGCCCTCAAAGTCAGGAGAGTGCTGAAGACTGCTTTCCTTGGACATCAGTACAAGTCACCTCAGCACTCCCACCCTTTTGACAGGATCGCTTTTAGACTGATGCTGCTGGGGTCTAAACAACATCAGGCCTGGAAAAGTAAGATTTCTTCCATTTCTCTTCTCCCTGAGGAGTTTATGCTAGAAACATATCCCCATTAAGAGAGATTGTGAATAAATCCCAAAGGCAATATTAAAGCAGTGCTGATTGTTCAACCAGTATCAATAAATTAATGTGTCCTGTTAAAGAAGACCTGTTACGTTGATTTTTCAAGCTTGGTCTTTGATTTCTTCCCTTTCTCAGAAATCCAATTACTCATTCTTATTTTCCCACTGCTGATGTAAGACAGTATCTTGAATCCCTTCTGTTCTTTTTAATCATATTTATTTCTTCTATTAGATATTGTGGTGCACTTTCAGCTCCCGAGTCTTTGAAGCTGTTTTCTGACATTTTCGTGGCCTATCCATAGGCAGATAGAAAGATGACCAAGAACCTCTTAGATCTGTCTATTGCTCGGTAATTATTTTTCTTATCTATTTTCCTGGGCAGTTCCTACTTTAAACAAGAAACCTTGCAAAGAAGGATTTAAAATTGACTGCCATGGTGACAAGGCAGACAGGTCTACAGAAATATTTAGTCTATACTCTACCGAAAGCGTTACAAAAAGGACCTCAAAGAATTTCTTTGAGAGACAAATCAGTACCACATTTTATGTTAATTATGGCAGTTAGCCATATTAGCTTTCTTTGTTCTGATGAGGCTTCTTTTCCCTTACCTTCAGTGCAGACTGAGAATTACAAAAGGAAAATTTACTGCTGTGGAATGAATATAATCTAATAATGTGGTAAGACAGCATTTTTGTGTAGTCAAACACGTCGTGGTAATAAAAATAAATATTCAGCGGCTAGTGTGTGAGAATATATAAAATATCTTAACAGCCAGAGCAATGGTTTGGAAGTAATTTCTCTCTCCTATCCTTGCGGAAGTACCTTTTGTATACTGGAGGTGCCCAAGAGTAAATTATAGTAGATTCAGGAACACAAACTATTTTCACTGTATTTGTTCAATTCTTTGAAATTAATCTGAGATATAAGAAAACAACCTTTGAAACTGCTTATAAGGTATGGATTTACCCAGATAACTGGATTATACATACACTACATTCCAACCACAGTGTGTGTCTTTCAAGCAACTAAAGAAGATCCATACTAAGGAAATCCATGTGATATACCATTTATTGGCAGAAAGAAAAGATACAGTGGTTGGAGAAATCATCAGAGGAAAACTGTGACAGCACAGTAGTAAAAAGTAATAAACCCAAAGGAATACTGAGTGAGAAATGGTGTAGGAAGAAGACAGTGTTCCCCATGAGGGAGAAAAAAAAAAAGTTTGGCAAAATAAAGAAGATTATAAGACAGATGGGAAAAAAAAGATTTATCATCAAACAACAACAACAAAAATACACAAAAACTTTTCAGCCTCTGGAAGGAAGTCAGATTTTGCTGATTTCATGGATAGAATGAAAAAGTCTGAACACAGTTATCTCACTTCAGTATTTCTGTTTGCGAGAGTTAACATTAGCAAATGAGTGAGGATGTGGAGAGACAGGAGGTCAGGCAGCGTGGGTGTCAAGCAGGATGGAAAGATAAAAAGAACTTGCAGCAATCATAGAGGCAATGACTGTCTGCTGAGGCTGCCACATCCTTTCACATAAAAAACAGAATAGCAAGATTTTAACATGCTGCTTTTGAAAAAGACTTGCCTGTATAATAATAGTAATAATAATTCAGAAGGCAGTAGACTTAAAAAGACTAATTTCCAGAATTTCTGAAATAGATGAAGTCTTGACCTCAGTAAGATTTTAGCCTTGCTGCTTGCCATAGAATTCTGTATAATACCAGGCAAATCACCTACAATTAATGTTCTTACAGGTGGCCACTAACTGCATGATTTTCATTTGCTAATCTTCAGTTGGGAGCCTGGGATCTGGTTTGCAGAAATAGTAAGTATTTACAGCTGTGGCTCATTAACAACTCTGAAGTTATTTAAGGCCAACTATAGCCAACTTTGTCTGGAACAGAACTACCTGAGACAGACTGACTGACTCATTCACTCAACTTGCCCAATCTTTCCTGAATTTTTTTTTTTTTCTCCGTGTCTATGTGAAACTAAAAAAGCACCTATGCTACGAAGATTTTCTTAAAAAAGAGGAAAAGTCACACTTCATTTCCAGTCTAGGTGAAGATCAGCCCCATAGTTCCTATGGTACTCATTAAATAAGAAAATATCCAGAAGACAGGGCTTTTTTCATTTAACAAAATGACATATAATACCTAGCATATTCTCAAATAATTTTGTAACCTTTTTTGTATCTGGCACTTTCAATAACGTCGTTTTGTATTTGATAGCTTATAGGCCCTAGTTTGGAAAAAATCTTCAATGCAAAGTTTTGCGATAATCAGACTTCTTATTCAGCACAGTAGCAGATAAAGTGGTGTTCTGCTTTCTTATAATGTCTATTTATTTTATGTTCTGACAAATTCAACAGGAATAAAAGGATTCAATTTTGACTAAAGCAAAGGCTACAACTTCCCTATCCAAAGAAACAGGGACAAAATGAAGAAATAGATGTAAAAGACTCTCACAGTGCTTTATGGCTGAGCGTAAAGTCAAGCCCTCAATTTAACAGGACATGTAAGCATATACTTATCTGTGATTTTATGAGCCATCCCAGTGACAAAAGGCTATACTGCATTTGGAGTTGATCTTGTGTTTAAATATGTGCTGAATCAAAAACCTGATATAATCCACTACTCTGTAACCCTCTGCTCTCTTGAGACCTCACTTAGAGTACTGTGCACAGTTCTGATGTCCCCAACCGAAGAAGGCTATGGAACTTTTGGAGCAAGTCCAGAGGAGGGCCATGAGGATGATCAGGGGGATGGAGCACCTCTCATATGAAGACGGCCTAAGAAAACTGGGGCTGTTCAGCCTGGAGAAGAGAAGGCTGCGTGGAGACCTCATAGCAGCCTTCCAGTATCTGAAGGGGGCTTACAAGGCTGCCTGAGAGGGACCTTTCATCAGAGATTGTAGCGATAGGCCAAGGGCTAATGGGTTCAGACAAATGGGAGATTTAGGTTGGATATAAGGAAGAAGTTCTTTACTGTGAGGGTGGTGAGGCACTGGAACAGGTTGC
This sequence comes from Psittacus erithacus, assembly GCA_009867235.2. Taxonomy (NCBI): domain Eukaryota; kingdom Metazoa; phylum Chordata; class Aves; order Psittaciformes; family Psittacidae; genus Psittacus; species Psittacus erithacus. Next base: position 24,689 of record WYDI02008598.1, on the reverse strand, counting down.
CCAAGGAAGTGGTGAATGCTCCATCCCTAGCAATGTTTAAGGCCAGATTGGACTGAGCCTTGGGCAACATTGTCTAGTGTGAGGCGTCCCTGCCCATGGCAGGAGGGTTGGAACTAGATGAGTTTAAGGTTCTTTCCAACCCAAACTATTCTGTGATTCTTTGATTCTATGTATACTCTGTCACTGGCGTAAAACATTAATCAAGTATTTTCCAAAGACTGGGTAAAAAGGCTCTTTAAATTTGAACATCAGGTCCCAGCAACCTCTTAATCCAGAAAGGCATGAGATTCTATGGGCAGTTCTTCCCTATACTTTAGGTCTGGTGCCACAACCAGACTTCCTGGGAAAAGACAGGAGAATACAAAGAAAGTTGATGCATCCTCAGTGTCCCGAATCAGCCACAAGTGGCAATACTCCTCTTAAAGCCTCCTCTGCTCTCCTGCTTTCTCCCCCTCAAACACACACATACACAGTCACTCACTCCCTAACTCAGATTGCAGCCAAATCCCACAATTCATAATCTCTCTGTTGCGGTCAAAATTTCTACTTTTTGTAATTCCTAACATTTTTATTTCCCCAGTTTATCTAGGGTCTTTTTATGGACTACTTTTAGTCTATTAACCCCATTTTACACGAATTGACTACAGTTATACATATGCAATGAAATTATAGCCCCACATCATGCCTGCACAGGCTAACTCACCCTGGCTGCGTGTCATCAGTCACACAATGGTATGTAAAAGTTCCAAACATCTGCACTCCCAGGATCCCATACAGGAGGAGAAAGAACAGAAGGAAAATTGAAACACTCCAGATTTGCTCTCCAGAACGCCTGGCAAAAAGATAAATATGACACTGAATGCATGGGCAACATGAAGCCTCCTCAGAAAAGCTCCAAAACATATAATATGATCACACAGAGAAGGTAGTATTTCATCCTGTAGAAAATTTGTCCTTAAACCTGACCCCTAACTCTGTGCAGAGATAGAATGGGGAACCATGATTTTTTGTAAACCCATAAGTTAGGGTAACTAAATCACCTGTAAACTAAAAAGGGTGGAAGAAAAAAAAAACCCATAAATAAAATGCATGAAGTCTAGCTTTTGTAAAATAGTATCTACTGATTTCTACAGACAAAATGTGATGATGAAGTTAAGTTGATACAAAATATAGACCAAAGAACTTTCACATTACCATTTCATGGCTTCTGCTTTTACATGCTGTACCAAACATACTTATGTGTATTTGCTTGCATGTAAGCATCTCTGTACATATACCAGTAAACATACACTCGTAGCTCTAATGGTTGGGGCACATGCTCGTGTACTTTATTTATCCTACTAGAGTGTTCACCTTGATTACTAAGTGTCCATATTAATGGAACAGAATTTATTGCCATTGGTTGAAAAGTGCTGGCTACAGTTATTAGCAACAAGCTTTAGGATTTCTTTAAATATCTGACCATTTTCTAGGAAACTTGATGATTCCTTAAATAGAGTAAAAGCAAAATTTTTTGGCCAGAACTAAAACTCAGGAAGAAAACACCCACTAAGCATGAAGGGTCATTTTCTAAGCTGCACAGTCAGTCTTCTAAGTTAAAACTGAAATTTTCTGTTGTTATTCAGATAAAAGCCTTACTTACTTCAAAATATTTGTTATCCTAGTTCTTGGCAGCTCAAAACGAAAATATATCCGGAATGCTCGAATCATAATGAGTGGTCGTGGAATGCGTAACATGCCCCATGGTGACATCTGGTCAACTATTTCAGCAATTTCAAACACCTACAAACAAAAGAATTGGGAGTTTTTCTGGATGACCCTGTGTTTTCTTGTATTCATTTACAGAACTTCTAAAACTGTGAAACTTATTTTCATTTTCAAACTTCTCTTGATTTATTTTACAGTTCATATTAACCATGTTTTTTTAAAAGACTTAAGATCTCTTTTAATGCATTTCTAAGTTATCCTAATGAAATTCTAAAACTATACTCTGCCTATGTTCATAACACTTTTGTCTCAACTCAAGAAGATGCTGGAAGGTTATGTCAGCTGCCTGATACTGTGCTAGTCCTATCCTACGAGTTTCCCACAACTTTGATAAAAGTGAATAATTTACATTTCCAAAGATGAAAATCAGTATCTGTGTGGCACACCACTAAGGTTTTACTATGATATAAAAGTATGCGTACATTTTACACAGATCACCTTGTAAACCGCTATATGCTTATAAAGTCTCCATTTAATTCCAAGTGTGTGAGAAAATTGTACATGTTCTTCTCCTAAACTCCACTTACAACACAAATTTAAGCCAAGCCACAGAACAGGGAACCACCTCCTTAATACACTGACAGGTTATGCACTCCATGAAGACTATTTAGCTCAATGACTGGGCAAAAATGTCTTGGTTTTAATCCCCGTCTCTCACTCTGACAATAACTACTCAACTTAACATTTGTTCAAAGTAGTAAGAAAATGGAGGGGGAACCTGGCATATCTGACAGTGCTTATCTGTAGTGATCAACTGTCACTCTGCATGTGTACATGATGTACCAAAGTTTTCCCTGTGTATAAAGTAGAAAATTACATGTCTTAAGTTTGTCAGAAGTGGATAAGTAATGCCTAGCAGCAATCACTACAGGACTTTTACAATTCTTACACTACTGCAGGCCCAGTCTCAGAGTCTTCAATCTGTTCTTACCCAAAAAACTGGCTATTGTTAAGGACTGATTGGTTTGCAGGACACAATTTGACCTCTACCTACATGTTTTTGCAACATGTCCAAGTTCCCTTCCTTATGAAAATGTATCAAATTATTTCCAAATGTACTTATTATTATTTTTTCCATTGTGCTTTAACTTGACTTTTGGAAAAGGTTTTGTTAGGTGTGGATCATATTCCATGAAACCCTTTAACTTACCATATCAATACATTGACAGCACAGCAAATATCTAACACGGGAATTATTCTCTCTTTAATTGCCTAAGTTAGTCACCAAGGCATCCTACTAGATTTCATAAAAGGAGATGAGCACAACTTTCATATAGAGCTAAGAGACAAATGGCTGTCTGAAGATCCTTCTCTCTCCTTTTGGCTATGCAGAGGGTTTATGGTAACAAGCTTCAGATTAATGTTTAACTTCTCAGTAAGAAAAATTAATCAAGATAAATTTAATACAAATGTAGATATACTGCAATGTGCAATTATGGAACTATTGAATTCAGCACAGGGTTTTTTAAACAATTTGACCCACGTACTGCAGAAGCTATACTTCTGCAGCTTGTAATTACTTGGTTGCACCATGTATTTTTCACAATTAAAGAACTATTCATTGAGAAAGTCTAGTGAATAATTACCTGTAAAACCAGTGACACCCAAAGACAAAAGACCATGAATCCATCAAACACACACCAACGATCCTTTACATAGGAGCTATCACCCTACAAGAGAGAGAAAACCTAAGAGATTAATTATTGCTGTTTTACTGTCAGGATTTACAAATATCATAAACAAAAGTTCTTGGAAGAAGGAAAAGTCTTCTTTGTACTACTTTTAAAATGCCACTTTTGAAAGACTCCAAAAGCCTAGTATGCAGACTAGAATATGCTGGAAATGTACAAACACGTCTTCCGTGTGAGTATATGGTAGTGTACCTTAGGGCACATAAACACCCCTTTCTAAATGAGGTTTCTCCCAACAGACTGAACATATCCTCCCCTGCCTTAAAACATTCTCTGGTTTAGTATTCTTTGAGGTACAAACTACAGTGTTTGACATCCACTTTGGGGAAAAAATTATTGTTGCATCTCAAGAACCTTGAGGACATTACCAGACTTTGGCCTGTTATGCGATTCTTGGCTGGATACACATTGTTTCTTATCTCAGTGACAGTTACTTCAGACAACCTGTACTTGTTTTCACATGTCTCAGCATTTTCATTGATTCTAAAAGCACAGACAGGATGTTTTGTTTTAATCTAATATTTTCAATGACATACACTATTCTAAAATTGATTTATCGTTCCTTGCAGTAGGTGACAGCAAGATATATTGTGTAAATAGAGACAAAAATATTATGTTTTTTTTAAAAAAATGCTTTATTTCAGTCGCAAAAATTCTTTCGGGCAGAAGTGGATAAAGTACGGATATAATGAAAATACAGTAAGTGATTTTCAACTTAGAAATGAAAGAGAACTTCAATATTATTTTCAGACAGAGGATTTTGCAACACGTAAGGATATTAAAGGTCTCAATCCAAGAATTAAGAGGAGGAAGACTGCAAATCAGGGAAACAACAGAGCAGGAACTTTTACATCCTATTTTTAACCCGTCCTTCCTGAAGAAAGTAGACTTAGTTTCCTAAGTAAAGCCTGAGCTAGTGTATAACTCTACTCAAGGCTGAACACACACAGCTGTTTCAGTGGTTAGGTTCAGTAACCATGAAGCAGATAGATATACACTGTTTATCTGAAGAGTTCTGCGACCAACACCCCCCTCTCTCCTCTCCCAGTGAACAAATCTCATATGAGATTTGTATCAACATGCAACTTGAGTCCTTCAGTTGTGGCTTTGAACAAAGATGGTGATTGGGCTTTCTGTTGCTGAAGAACCCTTTGAAACTTACTTTTCTTCTCTCAAGCACTCTTTGTCTGAAGTAAAAGTTTTCCCTGAGTTGTGCTGTACAGATCTGAGCATGAACTTGTGCAGGAATTCCTGTATTCACCCTCCTCTGAATAACCCGTCAAGTACTCACTAAAAGCCAAATCTTTTTTTAGAAATCGCTTTTTCTCTCCACAATAGGTGTGGCATGATTGAAGCGGCTCTGCTGTTTTCTCCTGACAAAGGAAGATGCTGTGAGCCTTTCTAGTGCTTTCACCAGTCAGACAGCTCCACCACCTCACTTCTCTCATAGTCACATCAGGCCAGCTTCTACAGCTATGTCTTCCTGGTCAGGGAGGCTTCCAGTGCATCACCCACAGAAACTCAGGGCACCTTAATGCCATCTGTAAAAACTACTCATTTTAGGGGAGGATCAGGCCCTTTCTGCTTTGCATCTAGGGAGCAAATCCTTTTCATGTCTGTTATTTGGCTAGCATTGGATTCGGTGGGGAATCATTAATGCATTTATACTGTGTATTGGCACGTGAGACGTTATTTGCTGTGGGAAGCAATTTTAAGGCAGGATCACATCCTGCTTAGTGCACAAATCAGAATATATGTTTTGGTACAAACCTTGATATTGACATCTAGTGCTACTTCATGAAAAAAAAAATCTAATTCTGACTAAACACAGGCTAGCACTCAATATTAACAGCAGTGAACAGTGAGTTTCATTCACATTTGGAAAAAGCCTTGGCCTGAAATTCCAGAGTCGTGGTCAATGGCAGCCTTTCTTAGACTTGGAAACTAATACAAATACATGAAATTTATATACATCTGATGACATCTTACCTAAACCAGCTAAATACCCGAAGTACTGCAATATGTTAATCCCTTGCCCTTTTTTCATCATGTCTGCTGAAATTCGAGAATTATTGATGAGTTTTGTTTCAGCAATTTTTTGTGACTGCACTATCCCATACCATTTATATTGTGGTTTATAAGTCTTTGAAATGTGATCTAAACATTTGAAAAAGATGAAGGATTAGTACTACAGACTAGAAATCTTATGCTGGGACTAATCCAGACCTCTTAACGTCATTAAAGTTGCTGACTCCCTACTGCCTACAGTAGACAATGGACTCTTCAATGTGCACAGCAAGACCTGAAGACTTCTCCAGCAACATGACTTACAGTCTGTCCAGACAACAAAATAATTTGTCTCTGGCAGAGCAGTGAGTACTAGTCTACTTACACAGTCCATGACTGTAGGCTTGGAACAGCCTTTGGAAGGCTTCTGCATCCCCACTTTATGCCTCTCCCAGGCAGCCTAAGGGCACTACTTGAACTCAGCGGACTAGCTAACTAACAGCTATTAAAGTCTAAAGCAGCAATACTGCATAGCTGTTGGATGGATCAATCTTTTCTTTGTTAATTGGAGAACTGTTCATTATTTTGTAATACCCTTCCTAGTGTCCACAGACAGTTTTTCTTAATATGCTTCTTTTTCATCAGTATTTATTTATGGCAGGTCAGCATCACTGCTAGGCTAGTACACAACCATGGAAATGGCCTTCTTGGTAAACCACACATGTGGAATGGATCAAAAGTCTGCCTTGCTCTTAAAAGATGTTACTCTGGATTAATCTGAAATTTGACATCTCAGAAGAACAGACAAGCTTGATGTAACAGTCTGTAATTACAATTTTCTCTGCCTTACAAGAAGTTAATTTTCTATGGCAATGTTGTCATAACTAAGGAAGAATACTTCAAGTTCGGCATTAACATTTAATCATAGAATCATAAAATAGTTAGGGTTGGAAAGGACCTTAAGATCATCTAGTTCCAGACCCCCTGCCGTGGGCAGGGACACCTCACACTAAACCATGTCACCCAAGGCTCTGTCCAACCTGGCCTTGAACACCGCCAGGGATGGAGCATTCACAACTTCCTTGGGCATTAATGTCTCTTTGTCTCCTCAAAAATAGGTCCAACAAATAAATCTCCTCCCTTCTTCCTACATTCTGCTTATTTCACCAGGTTTTGCCTAATTTTAGCACCATTACATAAACTGAGTACAATGTATCAGCTCATTTCTTCATTTTCATTTTGACATGCAATACTGATACCCCAATAACAGCACTGAGATTCCCAAAGATACACTTTCTCAATTGTAACCAGGATATTAAAGATAAAACACCAGTTACCAGTATTAGGTGCCCTAAAAAGTCATTACACAAGTTCACAGAAAAAAAACCAATTTTGTAAGACCTAACTCACTGGAAATGTGATCCAATATAAAATACGGATGGAACCACAGACAGAAGTAATATGAGATAGTCACTCCATGAGAGCCACTGCAGTTTAAATTACATTAGAATGGAAGACAAGCCAGACTAAATTTTTTAATAAAAGCATACTCCCTTATCAACCTTGCTGAAAACAAAATACTCTACAAAATCAACATCTGAATCACATAAAGCAATCTGCTAGAAGATTACGATTACTAATTTTGTTATGCAATTTCAGTATCTCATTAGTAAGGTAGGCATCTTAGCTGGATGACAGCACAGTCACCTCCTAGGTCATTTCTGCCCTGCTTATTTCCTAACATCTCAAGAACACTCAGAATGAACAGCAAATATCCCTGCAAGCAGAAAGCCTTCTCTGCCTCTCTGCTTGCCTTCAGAAATGTTTTTTTCTGTCTCATCCCTGACTATAACCTGTTCCCTGAATTCTTCCCTCCCGCCTCTTTCCAGATGCCTCTGTGGAAAAATTAAACAAAAGAAGTGATATGACATTTGCCCCGAGTAATTAAATACATCATCATCTGCTCTGGAAAGGAGTTCTAGAGACTTGGGTCTGCCATTAGGAGAACCTTAGTCTCCCACTTTGCTTCACAGTCTCTGACAAACAGGAGAGCTGGAAGATGGTACAAACACAAGGAGACAGCAAATTCAGTACCAGATACTTTGCTATTATATCACGGTCACTGAATGACTCGTGTGGTTTGGTAGATAAAGCACATCAACAACTCCAGCAAATTTTTCAGATCACCCTGTGGGCTCTTTCTCACAGTACTACAAATAAGCATTTAGGGGTAAGGCTGACATTTACTGGTATTTTTGGAGCAGCATAAATGCACAGGAGGAAACAGGGAATACAGGGAATCAGAATTCGGAGTACAATTTTTCCCCCCTACGCTATGCTTATTATAACACAAAAAGAGCAAGCTATAAGAAGGCACAGCTGAGTTAGGAAATTAAGACCCACCCTCCCTCCCCCATTCCCTTAATTCCCACCACAGGGCACAAAGGTGGGAGTGGGACAGAAAATGAAATGAGAGCTGAAGGGATTGTCTAACCTCTTTCTCCCTCCTGCAAATGCAGATATACATACACACACTGACAGGCTATATATCTTCTACCCAGTCACACATACACGTATGTTTCTTGCTCAACATTAAACTTTCCTTACTTCCTTAAAACCCTGCATTGTATGGGTCTGTTCAGTAGCAGAATGATGCGGATAACCCAGCCCTCAACTGTCAAATACTGTCAACATTTTCCTGACACAGAAAAGACAATGAAGAGATACAGCCTAACCAACAAGAAAAGCTGCCTCTGATTTCTGTTCTGAATTCTCCCATCCCCCCAAAATAAAAATATTTCTCGAATGTGCTCATACATCAAACATTAGCCCCCTTTTTCCTTCTTCTGAGATTTGAAACTTCTCAGATTCCTTGGGGACTGGCTGAAGCGGGACCTCAGAACAACAGATGACTCTCAACCATACTACCTACTACACTAGTCCATCTTTTACTCTGTGCGACGCAAAACAAACACTAAAAACCAATCCTAGAATGGGTTGGTTGGAAAGGACATTAAGATCATTTAGTTCCAACCTTCCTGTATGGGCAGGGACATCTTCCACTAGACCAGGTTGCTCAAAGCCCCATCCAATCTGGCCTTGAACACTGCCAGGACAGTGTTCTGTGGATGCCAGGGACATCCATAGCTTCTCTGGGCAACCTGTGCTAGCGCTTCACTACCCTCATAGTGAAGAACTTTTTCCGTAGATCTAGCCTGTATCTCCCCTGTTTAAGTTTGACACATTTTTTATGGCTTACAGCCATATACTCAAATGGCTCAAGCATCATATCCCAGCCATCTTTTAATTGAAAGTACTTCTGTAAATGTAAAATGATGATCCATGCAGGAAACTAAGGAAATTGTGGATTGCTCGGCTAAGACTATGTTAATAACCAAATCAAAACTGGCATAATTTAAAATGGGTGGTCACCTCCAAGTTAGCCCTCTGCAACAGCGATAGTAGCGCTTGAAATTGAAACAACTTTTTTTTTTTTTTTTTTCTTGTAAAGTCAGTATTTGGAAGAAAAGGAGAATAAGAGGAGGGGACCACATACAGCACCTCATTTCTATATGTCTTATTTTCTCATCAAGTGTCTTCATTCACAGTGAAGGAAGTTACTTAAAATATATTCACATAGCAGCAATTGATCTGTAACAGTCAACAGAATTGCTATGTGAAGTTTAAATGGTTATAGTGGGTGTTATCTCACTTTATCATCACTGAGTTAAATAAGTTCAATTTGTAACTACTCATGTATTGCATTGAACTGCTCCATCATTAGAGGCTTCCAAGAAACATGTCACCTAGTGCATAACTTATCTGGGTCATAACCTGCAATGTAGTATTTATAGTAATATTGTATTCTATGCCAGAAAAAAATTGGAAAAATCATTTGATGTTACAGCACAGAAAACAAAGTAACTATTTATAAATTAAAACAATGAAACACAGCTCTTGTTGGTCCTTTGGATTAGAGGGTGATGTCATGAATGCTACAGACACACAACACACAGTTCCAATCTATCATTACAAAAAAGCTATGATTTCTCCAAAACCACTACTTTATCATCTGCAATAATAATAAAAAAAAAATCTTTTAAAGTGATTTTACGTTTATTTTGGGAATCATCAATGAAGATGGAGGGCTATTTCATTCACTAAAGAACGGTCTCAAATGCGTTTTCAAGGCACGCTAGATTATTAATTTCAACAAACTTTGTATTTCATGTTCCACATTGTAATAGGAGGTTTTTACAGTATTCACCATCTCATTTGTTGTTTCCAACAGGAGAAAGCAAACAAACAAAAAAAAAGCCCACACCAAAAAGCCTAAAGAAAGAGAAAACCTGGCCATGAAGCTAGAATCAAGATTTTTAAACCAACAAACAAGGACCTTGTTTGTCAAATCATTTAAGTTGGAAAAGACCTTTAAGGTCATCAAGTCCAACGTTAACCTCACATTGCCATGTCTACCACTAAACCATGTTCCCAAGCACCATGTCTACAAGTCCTTTAAATACCTTCAGGGACAGTGACTCCATCACTTCCCTGGGCAGCCTGTTCCAATGCTTGACAACCCTTTTGGGGATGAAGTTTTTTCTAACACCCAATCTACTCCCCTCCTCCTCTCCTCCCTCTCCCCTCCTCCCTCTCCCCTTGGGTGCAACTTGAGGCCATTTCCTCTTGCCCTATCACTTGTAACAGTGTTTGTTGTAAAATAAGGAGAAAGGGTGGGAAACGGGAGGAGTTTAAGAACAGTGTTTTAAACCAAAACTTAAAGAAAATTTAAAAACAAACCAAAAACAAACATGAAAATATTACACAACACTCCCTCCCTCAAGTACAAAAAAGTACCAAAGGGAATGACCAGGTCCACAAAACAATGGAAAAGAATGCCTAAACACACTTCCCGCAGCAGCTCAATCACTGTAGAGCATCTCAGTTCACCTGAGTGGCAAGTAATTCAGATTGTCCACCATTCAGAGATGCCAGGCACAGCCTTATTATATACTCAATCGAGGACAGATGCCAGTACCTTCTTATCAATACCCAACAGTAGGTATGGCTACAGAACAGGTAGAGAAGGGAGCTTTGCTGGTGTATTACACTGCTGCTTTCTCAATACACCACTTTATTGGGTTGGGTGCCAGGATGCCCTGCAGGGAGATTTTATTCAGGGAATAAAATTCAGGGAAGCCTGAATTTCATTTCCCTCTCAATCTGCTCAATAGCCATCTGTATTCAGTGTTTTAAGTAATATCTTACTAGCTAACTCGGCTCCCTTGGATGTTTAATGGTTCAGCAAATCTAAAAATGGATAATTATGAGGAGGATTAATAGGATTCCCCTACCTGGAAGAGCACTCACTGTTTCCAGGAAGTGTGCAGGAAAAAAGTCTTCACTGTGAGAACAGTTAAACATTGGGACATGTTGCCCAGAGAAGTACTAGCATCTCCCTTGCTGGAAATACTCCAGACTCAGATTGACAGGACCCTGGATAACCAAATTAAGGCCCTGCTTTGAGTAAGAGGTTGGTCCAGACCATCTCCATGGGTCCTTTCCAATCCAGACTTTTCTCTGGTTGTGTGCAATCCAAGCCAGTCTCCTCAAGGTGAGAGTTCCTTGAGGCAGACTTCAGTTCTCCAGTTCTACATCTAGTTCCACATGCATGGACATCTGCTCATGCTTGGAGGTATTCTGCAGCCTTGAGGTTATGTGTGTTAAACACTGCTGTGCTTCATCCACCAGTATCTGCTCTTCCCCAGATCCAGTGTTTATGGGGGATGCAATGGGAAGATCTGGATTCAAATGTTTCAAGGGGAATGCTTTCACCCCAAGGCATCAAATATTGCCTGGATATTGAACAGGGAAATTTGACAAGCAAACAGTTTTATCTAACATGACAAAACTCAGATTTATGATTTGTCAGTCACAGCTCTCCTTCAACAGAAAAAAGCCACAATGATTAAAGTTGGAATAGATATGAAGGAGGCACTTTTCAGAAAGAGGATTTTATCACTTGGTAATTAGCATTATTAGAAGCTGGAGAATCTATTTCATACTACAGAAACTAAGAAAAGTTTATCAAATAAACAATCTTAGGATAGCTGTAACAAAGCAGTATTTATATTAGTGATGGAGAACACAATACTCTGAAATGAAATTTTACATTCAGCTTACTGCCTTAACAATCCCACACAAATTTTGACATTTTCATGAAAATACAGCTGCGTAGAAATGTTCTTATTCCCTTCCACAGGGATTTGGATATCAGTAAGATTTTTCATCTTGATGCCTTGTTTTATTCTCTCAAATTAAGAGAGAAGACAACATGGGCATTAAAAAAAATAAAATAAAATAAAATAAAATAAAATAAAATAAAATAAAATAAAATAAAATAAAATAAAATCCCAATGCTGTTTAATTACAGCAGACTTCCCTGAAAATGCAAATTTCAACACAAAAAGGCACATTAAGGATGAAGTTCCCTCTCTTCCTGTCTGAATACATGTTATCCAATAGGTAGATTTCACTGCTATCCTATTATATGCATAATTTTACCCTGACATGAAGCAATACGTTAAAAATATCTCTCAATAATAGCTACTTTCATGAAAAAAAAAATCCAAGCTGTAAAGTAATACTTGCAAGTGCTATTAGAAAGGGGAAAAACTAACATTACCAAAAAGTTTTCTTCATCTAAGTGGTCTGTATATTGAAAGAGAAATTTCTAAATTAATTATGAAAGTCAGTATGCCATAGATTTTTTTATTTTTTTTTTGTAACTTTAGATTTCACTTACCGTGGTAAGTCACTAAGTCTGATATGGATACATACTTCAGTCCATGCCCCAAAAAAATTTTCCACTGAAAATTTCCATGACCCACTGACTGGTTAGAAAAATTACCATTTTTCTTTTAGAAATACTGCCTGTGTAAGTTCACTAAGTAACTGAAATGCCTTTGATTTTCTAATACTTTAATGCAAAAATGGTGCGAAAAGCCCCACTGTGTCATATGAGTCTTTAGTTTCCTGTAATAAATGCTCCAACAAGACCAGGCACAAGTAACCATAGAAACAGGTACATATATTCTAGCACCATGGTCTCTAACCTTCCCTGGCCCGCAGGCAGCACCTTGCTGCAGGCAACTTCATATTTGTTTTCCTCATGATAATCAGTTTTAATTTTTTTTTAATTTCCTGTGACTGGAAGCAGCATAGGAGCATTTCACTAGCAACATGATTCCAGAAGGCTGGGAACAGATGTCCTTGTGACGGACATACGCGCTTAGCAAAACAGCAACTGACAAACACAGGAAAAAGGTGAGACAGAAGAATCAACTTCTGTAGACTGAATGTCATATTCAAATAATGGATATGAATGCTGTTTGCTATGAAATAATACTTAAGACAATCACAGCTGCCAACACCAAAATACCACAGTATTTTTGAGGTTAAATTTTAAGACAATTTGAAATAAAATACTTTTTGCCAACACAGAATAGCATGAGACCTGCACTGCACATCTAAGTTTCCAACATAATTATACATACCAAGGAATTATATTTTTTATAGCTATGTAAAATAATGTTTATTTTATAATCCCAAGAAGTAGAGTCAAAGGGGAAACTCAAATCTTAAGTTAACTGGGCCCTTTATCATGTTTGCTCTGTGAGCTTTTTACTACCACATGTAAGTAGTTTTCTCTTTTTATTTTTTCCTTCCACATAATTACACTCTGTTTAGCCAAAGCATCTTGTCATTTTCTCATCCCTGCCACTGATTCCACTGGTTATCCCTGCCCTCAAGGTCAAGTTCTCACTCCCGTCTGTGACCTGCACATCCCGAGACTAAGCTTTCACCACCAGCCATTCCCAGCACATCAGAGCATGCTGACATGGGATGACAGGAGCCACATATTCTGTTTTACTACCTGACCTTTGAAAACAACATAGCTTCCTGATCCTTAACTCATTTACACACAGTGGGTATACAGTGTATACAAGTCACAGAGCACAGCAGCGTTAGAATTTCCAGCTTCTGTTTTCAGTTTGTAATGTAGCAGGAACTCCCTTGACAAAGATACTAAAAAATGGTGAGCCAGCTGACACTGCTTCACTGCAATTCAGTTAATATTTCCATCAATCATCAGAAGGATTAAACTCGTAATTTCTCCATTCTTGTAGATGAAAGTGGAATGTTCAATATTAAAAGTACTGAAAAGGCAGCAAAACAGGTATCTGTAATAAGGTACAGTAAAACAATAGTTCTGTAATCCATAACTCAGGACAAACTTCTGAATTAGGATGACTACAGAAGAAATTCATTTAAGCATAAATGACATAACTGCCATGTTAAAGAATAAGCTGGCATACAGTTGTCAGTTTTTCTGTAGTGTCCATTGATAAAAAACCTACAATAATGAGTCAAGAGTAATTGCTGACCGTGAGAGACCTAAAGGTTGGGTGTCAGCCTATGTACTTTAAGTTTCCCTTTCAGTCAATGGAAAGAAACAGGCCAGATAAATTACCTTTTGGAGAAGCCTACTTTAGACACAATGAATTACAGACAGTTGCAGATCCTCAAATTAGTGTTGATGAATGCTACTAAAAGTGTTTACATTTTAAGACCAAAAGTCTATTTCATGCAAGCAAAGACAAAAAGCAGCAGAATACACAAATGGATGTCAGCTACTGCCACCAGTAACAGTTGCAGAGCCCAGTTTAGATCATGGCAACCTGAGTTTTTCATTACAGCATAAAAAGCCCATCTCCACCTCATAGTGCTTGCACAACAGGTGGAAAGTTCCTTATATTGGCAGAGAACCAAATGAACAGAATAAAGCACACACCGCTGAGGTAGGGCACCAGCCTGCTGTCCTCCATCCTCTTCTCATGAGCAGATAGCAACTACAGCAACCAAAGCCCCTTTCAGAAAAAGGATGAAAACGTGCTCCCTGCACAAGGCAAATGCTGCCTGGGAACACCTGACAAACTGAAAGCCACTGATTTCAATTAGCTCAGTAATCTGGCCTTTAGTACTAGGCAGAAGCAAAGGAAATGGCTCCCATCTATCTGCGACTGCTTTGGTAGAAGATTAAGCTTTGTTTCAGCTCCTGCATAAATTCATGGAGAGTGCTGAAAGCTAATGGTGCAACCATTCACTTCACCCCATTGCAAGAGTATTGAAGTTAGTGAGTAGTGCTCAGTGCTGCTGAAATAAAGTCTGACAAATCCACTCACAACTACTTCAGCTGGTACAAACATTTTGCTGGGAACGTAATTGATTTAACAATGGGGGAAATGTCAAGGGCCATTACTTCTGACTTTCAAAAATCTCCTTTGTTAGCTGACATGTGTCACAACTGCACAGTGAAAAGAAAGACATTTCTATTAAACTCAGTGCACTACTTGAGCTATATAAAAAAATTTCTAATTTTCAGATGATGATACTAAAAGAAGTGTCAAATAGGCTTTTTTTAACAGACAAGAGAGAGAACTCTCCCACTTTCTTATTTTACAGTGTTACTCTTTAACCCACGAACAGGATAAACTATGCCTCCTTTTCGCAACATGATTTCAATGTAGGTTTTTAATACCATCATGACAGTGATTAGAAGCCACAATGAGGACATGGTATAATGAAAATAAGTTCACGTACCCTCACACTGCCCATGGAGTGAAACAGTATCTGTTTACCTCCAATTCCCTAGAGGCTGAAATTTCACATGAGGCATCTGTTACTTCGTTCTTTTTATTGTAGTTGATGTTAATTCTTTCATATCATGGACACATTTTCCTGAAAGTTTCTCAGAGTTTGGCATATCTTCCGCTTTGGTTATTTTATTATACAGAATGCCACAAGTGCAATTGTGTCTAATACCAGCATTTATCAGGAATATTTCTCTATTTCCTTATTCCATCTCCTAACACAAATGCTGAAAGTAAAAACTTACAATAAAGATAAAACACCTTTAAAGTAAGGTATCCTTACCTTGTTCATACCAACGTCAGATAACCTTCAGAATACACCTTATTAGAAAACAGAAGGTATTTCTTGCATCACACTGATTAAAAGAAATGCAAAGTTCTTGCAACACAAGTTAGGCTCCTTATCTTCTCTTAGAAGTCTGATGCTCATCTAATATCACGTCTTAGGCTTGAGAGTTACCTTTTTAATTCAACCCCACCTCCATTTTTCAATGAGGAGATCATTTTGGAAACTTTCCTACGTCAAGCATGTACAGTCATGTCTGCAAGTAACATATGAGTGGGCACGTACATGTAAGCTTTTACTCTGAGGGACCGTGAGTCTTGTCAGTCAGGTTACAAGCTGAACTATTTCGATAGACACAAACAGTAGTCAATTCATTGTGCTCTCAGAAGCATGCCATCAATAAGCTATGCAGCAGACATAAACTGCATGTAATGCTTTCTTGATGCAGCTGATTATAACAAAGCTCTTTCTGACCAAGGAGCCCGAGACATGAAAGAAATCAGAACCAACGAGTCTCTGAACTCTATTTACACTCTGGGAAATAAAGTTCATGCAAACAAATCTAGGATCAATTGAAGAAAGTGGAATTCCGAACTGAAGAGATCATGAAAACACCAGTATCAAATTGAATTCAGTAAGTTTCACCATTGCACTAAATTTATTACATTTTATACACTGGTATACAGTGTAGTACTGTGGTGAGAAAAACTGCATGTATTTCTTAAAAGGCTGTAATTTCACTCACAAAACTGATGTACAGTATGGTTGTATACATTAAACTTTTAGATTCTTTATAGAAATATAAATCACCAGTAGCAGGCAGTGAAATAAAGATAATTTCAAACTAAATGTGGAAGTTCCAGTTTTATGATCCCAAAGAATAGGGGGTTAGTCACTTACCTAGACTTTGCCTATGAACGCAAATTTTCATACTCCAGGTATTCCAGCAATCACCTTATTATGTATTTCCTAATAAACTCCAAGTAACAGAGTATTTGCTACCTAATAAAATATTTCTCTCTGGACTAAAATTCTGCATTAATCATAGTTCAAAAGTTTATCAGCATTTCCATTCCTAAGGCTTTTACAGACGTACTGATTTATGGTAAAGTTCAGGAAAACCATATGGCAATACATTCATTGATCCTACGTTCACTAAAAGTCGTGAATGCCCTTAAATTAGGACTACAGTTTATAAATAAATTTCCTCATATAAAGATGTTCCATATACAAACATCTTCAACAAATGCTAATAGTTTTCTAAACAGTGCCTTATTTCACTTGGGTTGATCTGTCAGTGTTAAAGAGGCATCTGGACAACACTCTTAACAGCATGCTTTAACTTTTGTTCAGCCCGGAAGTGGTGAGGCAGTTGGACTAGATGATCACTGTAGGTCCCTTCCAACTATTCTATTCTGTTCCATATCCACAAATTTAGCCAACCCAGTGAAAGACATTAAAATATGCAGCAATATATTCTTCATAGCGCCTAGGTGTCAACTGTGAGTGAAGTTTTTATTTCCATACACAAAGGCTGAGAAACCAAACTTTGTAAAACAGTCATACTGTTGGCCATCCCTCCCTCTCTGCATTAGTAAGTGTTCATTTCTTCGTATAGTCTGTACTGGTTGTAATAGTAATTTGTTACACTCACACCCTCCAAGTGTGCACACTGGCCAAAAATTCCTCATTCTTAATCCTGTGTCCTCACTTCACCTGCTTAATGGACATCTTTGAATAAAAGAGCACATGTACTGGCTGGAAACAGCACTTCACACAGAATTACTCTGGCCTTACACAACATATGAAGATTTTCTTAGAATCATCTTATTTCAGTAATTTGCTAAATATTAATTATAATTTAACAGTTACTATTAACATTTGTTAAGTATGATGACATAATTGGGAACTTGGAAATTTGGGAACTACAGATCAGTCAGTCTCACCTCTGTGCCTGGCAAAATCTTGGAGCAGATTCTCCTGGAAGGCATGCTAAGGCACATGAAAAACAAGGTGCATGGTGACAGCCAACATGGCTTCAATAAGAGGAAATCCTCTCTGACCAATCTGGTGGCTTTCTATGATAGGGCTACAAAACAGATAGACAGGGGTAGAGCACTTGATGTCAACCACCTGGACTTCTGCAAAGCATTTGACACTGTCCCGCATGACATCCTTGTCTCTAAATTGGAGAGACATCAATTGGATAGCTGGACCACTCAGTGGATAAAGAACTGGCTGGATGCCCACATGCAAAGAGTTGTGGTCAATGGCTCAATATCCAGCTGGAGACCAGTAATGAGTGGTGTCCCTCAGGGATCGGTGTTGCGACCAGTCTTGTTCAACATCTTTGTCAGTGACATGGACAGTGGGATTGAGTGCGCCCTCAGCAAGTTTGCCAATGACACCAAGCTGTCTGGTTCGGTTGATACGCTGGAGGGGAGGAACGCCATCCAGAGGGACCTTGAGACGCTTGTGAGGTGGGCTGATGCCAACATTATGAAGTGTAACCATGCCAAGTGCAAGGTCCTACACCTGGGTCATAGCAATCCCAGGCACAGCCACACGTTGGGCAGAGAAGAGATTCAGAGCAGCCCTGCAGAGAAAGACTTGTGGGTGCTAGTCGATGAGAAACTTAACATGAGCCGGCAGTGTGCACCTGCAGCCCAGGAAGCCAATCGTATCCTGGGCTGCATCAAAAGGAGTGTGACCAGAAGGTCGAAGGAGGTGATGCTGCCCCTCTACTCTGCTCTCGTGAGACTTCACTTGTACTATGTACAGTTCTGATGCCCCCAACATAAGGACATGGAACTGTTGGAACAAGTCCGGAAGAGGGCCACGAGGATGATCAGAGGACTGGAGCAGCTCCCGTATGAAGACAGGCTGAGAAAGCTGGGGCTGTTCAGCCTGGAGAAAAGAAGGCTGTGTGGAGACCTCACAGCAGCCTTCCAGTATCTGAAGGGGACTGTCCTGGGTTCAGTCGTAGCAGTCATTTTTCTCCTTGGTAGCTGCTGCAGTGCTGTGTTTTTGACTTTCAGTCTGGGAACAGTGCTGATAACACCGACGTTTTTAGCTACTGCTTAGAATGTTTAGTCTGACCAAGGACTTTCTGAGCCTCATGCTCTGCCAGGGAGAAGGGGAAGCCAGGACGAAGCAGAGACAGGACACCTGATCCAAACTAGCCAGAGGTATTCCACACTACAGCACGCCTTGCCCAGGATGTAACTGGGGGCAGTTACCCAGAAGGGCTAGATCTCTGCAGGGGTGGGGCGGGGTATCAATTAGTGGTGAGCGGTTGTATTCTCTTCTCTTGTTATTTCCCTTGTCATTTTTGTTATTGGTGGTAGCAGTAGTGATTTGTGTTACACCTTAGTTACTGAACTGTTCTTATCTCAACCTATGGGAGTTGCATTAATTCAGTTCTCCTCCCTGTCCCTCCAGGAGCTGAGGGACGAAGGGGGAGAGTGAGTGAGCGACTGCGTGGCTGGGCTGAAACCACGCCAGGGGCCTATAAGGATGCTGGGGATGGACTCTTCATTAGGGACTGTAGTGATAGGACAAGGGGTAATGAGTTTAAACTTAAACAGGGGAAGTTTAGATTGGATATAAGGAAGAAGTTCTTTACTGTAAGGGTGGTGAGGCATTGGAATGGGTTGCCCAGGGAAGCTGTGAATGCTCCATCCCTGGCGGTGTTCAAGGCCAGGTTGGACAGAGCCTTGGATGACATGGCCTAGTGTGAGGTGTCCCTGCCCATGGCAGGGAGGTTGGAACTAGATGATCTTAAGGTCCTTTCCAACCCTAACTATGCTATGATTCTGTGATACTATGATTCTATGATTCTATAATAGCTTAGCTTGATAGTGAACAAAAAATGCCATTGGCAAACTCTGAACAAACTGAGGAGAGAAGTACAACTTCAGATGTCTCTGGAGTAACTAGACCTTTCATGGATAACAGAATGATTATCTATTCTGTGCAACAGTGACATAACTGTATTTTCAAAATGTCTGCAGATGGGTTTTCTATAGGTAAGCCGAATTTGTATCTTTTTATAGAAGACTAAAAACAATCAGTAAAATAACGCTACAAAAAATGATTACTGAAAAATTCTGCAGTTTTGCCTTCTCCAGTATCATATCTACTTACACAAGTTAGTCCAGCTACAAAAGTAACCATATTATAACAGAAGTATTTGTTTGCCAACGTTTTATGTTAAGAAAAAAAATTGATAATGCAAATAACTTTCTCATTTAGCTCGCAGTAAGACATACGTTCTTACTTAAATTAAGTAACCACACAACAACTCATCCAGCATTCTGAAATGAAAATCAAAGTTCTAAATCCATACATGGACCTCTATACATTTACAAAATATACTTGCTAATGTATATGTAGCTTATTTTTCCTTTTACTCTTTGTATTAACACAATTAAACTATTTCATAGTAGGAAACCATTATTATGAATGTTGGCATTATATTTTGGGGGGATTAAATATGCAGCAAAGCTGCATCTTTGCCAGTCTGTCTTTTCAGTTTATACACCATGGTATTGCCTGCAGTTAAAAACAACCATAACAGAAAGAGCTGAGAAGTTAAAAAACAAATATCAAATACAATCAGTATATATTCATACCATTTTCTTAAGCACATGCAGAACACTATCTAAACGCTTACCTTAACTATCCCACGGATATGCATTTTTGCTATCATCTCTGCAGTGTAAAGAAACATCAATAGAGTATCAAGAGCAAATGTCACATACTGGAGAGGAGGATAATGCTCGAAGGTCTTTGGAGTGTTCATACAAACAGAAATAACACTGATGATGGCACAGATTCGTAGTAAAGAGTGTACCCACTGAAGAAGAACACAAGACATTGTGAGATTGCTTTGATGTTCAAAAAAACTCTTAAATATTAAGCCTCCATAACTTGTTCTGACACTTTTGTAAATGCACATTTGTGTCCTGCTTTTATATCATGATCAACATATTAAAGATCTCCATCCAAAAAGTCTCCTGACTTTATTTTATGCATCTACACACACATATATATGTACATATATACATATATAATTTTAGTAGTCAATTTCAGAGGTTGTATAGCTCAGAAACCAAGAATTAAGAGCCAGGAAATGAAAAACTAGGATTCTATCATTTCTAGTTTGCAATTTTTGTTATCCAGTTTCTTTTCAAATGACAACTTGTCTCATTTATGCATAAGACAATAAGTGGAATTAGATAATGTTATAAATTGGGTGAATACATTAAATGAAAGTATATGTGGAAAATTTTAGTTCCACATTTAGATGAACTGATTTTTAAATCAGCTTACAATTCCAAAAATTGAATGAGAGGTATGGGGATTAAAAGCGTCTTTCCATTTATGGAAAGAATAAATATAAAAAAAGACTACGTCACAGAAAGCTACTTCTTAACAGCAGGATTCACTTTTGTTCCAAACAAGTACTGTTGCTGTAACAGAACAGTTAATTTCTATGACTACTTATGTCTCAGTCCCACTACAGTCTTTATTAATAAGGCTGTTACTCAGTGCAGAATGTATCAATATAGGGGTTTAAGGCGGATTTTTTTTTTCTTTTAAATCAAAACACCGTTGAAACATCTTGAAGCCAGGCAAGTGTAATGAATCAGCTGGCAAGGTCATAGCTATCAAGACAAGAAGAATTATAAACAGACACTTCAGCAAGAAAAAAATTCTCCAAACAAAAACCACTGAAGTATATTTATGGCAATTTTTCATCTGAGGAAAAATTCCACACTCATTTACACCACCTCAGACCTTCATATCAGAAAGATTTGAGAACACTCACCTATTTTAATACTCACTGTACACTTACCTAAGTGTAATATTTGACCTGAATTGAACAGCTCATTTTCATACTCTGAGCCCAAATTAATGATTTGGAAGTGAAGGCACCTGATGAATGACCTCTTATGTCCTTTTAACACCCACATTGTTTCAAACCTTGTCTCAATTAAACAAATTAATATAAATATTGAAGTGTAGCAGATATAAAATCTGTTCTCTGCCACAGTAAAACATTGGTATTAGACATGCTAAGCAATATACAGCTAGTCCATCAGTGAGACAGGAAAAAAATTATTCCATCAAAAAAACATGCACTGTGTGCTGAGAAACACAGGTAAATAACCTAGGATATATCTCTGCATTTGAACTTGTAGATACAGCAGTCAATACAAACATTCTACTTAAGATTATTTAGCACAAATACATGGGTGCTGTCTTGTAAATTATCTATGTGTTAAAACTCAGCAGCAAAGCTGAGGGGATCTGGCATCCAAACTGCAAATGAGATGATAGTTCCATCAAATGAAGGTAAGGCAAACAACATGTATTATTTCAGAATATTTGACTTTCTGCATTTACAAAATAAAAAAGTTTATGTTACTTAAGAGAAACGTAAAAATGTCTTCTCTGAAAAACATGGATTATTCAACATAAAGGAATTCCAGATACAACTGACTGCTGAATAAATATTTTAATCACCACAACCATATTCAGGAGGTAAAGGCATTTTCTTAATATTGCACATTCTATCAATAACTCCACTCTCAATGAAGCTGTCCCCAGTTTCAAGCTGCCAGACACTTTTACATCTATCTTTTTTTTAGAGCAGGTTATAGGTTAAATGATACTGGAAAATGTAACAAGCCAAAATATACTTTTATATTCAGAAGTGATGTAAAGGTGAGATTTGAAAATCAAAAGCGCCGACTGCTGGCTATCACTTTACCAATGAAATAGTCCTTTTAACGTCGTTTTCAAATGCTCCTTTTATGAAATTGACTTCTAATTTCAATAAACATGTTAGGAACAAGTAACATTGAAAGGATGGCTGCCAATCAGTAGACTCTCTGACAAACACTGCTTGATCATCCCCATCAGACTGTAACAATCAAAAGAACCCTTTCTATTTAGTTTTGGACTTATTGCAAATAATGAACTGGTAGATTAGCAACTATAGCTTAATACTTGTTTCTGACAAATATCTATTTCAGCATCTTCTGTCCAGTCCTACTTCAACAAAAAAAGTCACACTTAACTTAAAATTAGTAACAACAGAAAGAGATACCTACTGGTTTGTTTATCCACAGAATATCTGCGTTGTCTGACAAAGATTCATCGGGACCAAAATCTGTAACTGGTTGGGCTTCCACCCTTGAACTTTGCTTCCGTTTTAGCATCCTGAAGTTAACTTTTGTTATCTATAATAATGAAACCTCCTTGGGGAGAAAAAAAAGAAAAGGCATTACTTCACTAAAACAATTTTAGAATGCATTTTAACCAGTTTTATAAGTAACCTAAAGCATTCTGGTTTTATACTAACTGTTTTTGTACTAACTGATTATCAGGATCTTAATTTTACTAAAAAGCTTTGCCTATAGAGATCACTGACATGACTGTCATTAGTATACAAAAAATTAAACAGAGGTATGTAATGCAAGCAATTACTAGAACCTTAGCAACGCTGGCAGAAGAAGTGTACCAATACCCAAAGAATGCTACTGCTATAAACTTAAACCCAGAATAATCATTGGACAGATTTGACCTGAAGCCATTTAATTTATTGGAGACATTTCCATTTATTCCCCTAGCTAAGAAAAATCCCAAAATGCTGCAGGCAAACAGGCAGTGTTAAGCAGACGACACATGGTAATGTTCTTTAGTGAAATCAGAAGAGCCTTTTTGCTCTAGACTACTATTAACATGTATTTTTCTAATACTTTTTTTTCTAATGTCAGCCATCACCTATCCAACAGCCTGAAAGTTTGCTGTCTGTGGGGCTTGTGCTGACACATGGATGCACTGAGGAAAATGTGTTGTTTCCACAAGATCCGGCCAAATCTGGGTATTCCTGTATAGGTGGCACTGCCTGAACCTTCTGTATGCTCAGCCACTTGAGCCACGACAGCAGAAAGGTGGGTTAGACTTCCCCACTGATACAGCTCATGGACCCCAGAGCCTAAATAAATCCAAACACATAAAGAAGATAAACTTTTCCAAGAAGAATCTGCTGATGCAATACAGTTCTGTCATTCATGAAATACAATCCCTTAGGGTTTGGTTTGGTTTTTTTTTTTCATTTTTTCAGGAAACTGAGGGGGAAGGAGAAAGCAAAAACTTGGGACCTTTTTCTGGACCTTTACTCTAGAACAAGTGTGGTTGGTACATGCAAAAGTGTAGACTACACTCTTGAAAAGTTTGTCAAACTAGTATACAGTAGAATCACAGAATGGTTTGTATTGGAAGGGACCTTAAAGTTCATCTAATTCTACCACCCCTGCCATGGGCAGGAACATCTTCCACTAGACTAGGTTGCCCAAAGCCCCATCCAGTCTGGCCTGGAACACTGTCAGGGATGGGACAGCCACAGCTTCTCTGGGCAGCGTGTTCCAGTGTCTCACCAACCTCATAGTAAAGAACTTCTTCCTTATGTCCAACCTAAATCTTTGCTCTTTCAGTTTAAAGTTGTTGGTGCCTTGTCCCATCACTACAGGTCCTGGTAGTTACAGGCCCAAGCATCAGAACAATGACTGCAACACAAATGCAAGAGACATGAATGTAAGGGTGATTAGCTGGAGGAAACAGTAGGCTCAGGACTGCAGAAGTACCCACGTGCTTGGTCTCACATGACTTCTAGCTACAAAGGCTGCTACTTCATTGCAGCACCTATGCATCCCTTGTTGTCTCTTCTTTTAGCTGTTATGTCAAATACCTTCTTCCAAGCCCCCCAGAATCTACTCCTACTCTGTCTCTCTTTCAGATTCAGTAAATCAGCTCCTGCCTCTGTAACTCCCTTGCTACATTTCCAGAAGAGTGTTTCTGTGGTTTTTCCTACAGAGTCTCTCCAGACACAACAAGCTCCATACGTAAACTCCAAGTTTCTACAAAAATTTTTTCAGTATGTTCTTTTGTATCTGTCAATAAACAAAAATTCCTGATCATGACAACTGTGTTGTCAGTACAACCTTGTGTCTTCTTGTGTATACACACCTATCTCGTTGCTGTGGTTTAAGGCCTGCCACGCAGCCCACTCACTGCCCCCCGCTTCTTCCCTTGACTCCCGGAGGGATGGGGAAGAGAATCGAAAGAATACAACTCGCACAGGTTGAGATAAGAACAGTCCAGTAACTAAGGTATAACACAAATCACTGCTGCTACCACCAATAATAATAATGA
>WYDI02008597.1:11104-29557 GCA_009867235.2 Psittacus erithacus | reverse complement strand
CCTTCCAGGAGAATCTGCTCCAAGATTTTGCCAGGCACAGAGGTGAGACTGACTGGTCTGTAATTCCCTGGGTCACTCATTTTCCCCTTCTTGAAAATGAGGGTTATAGTTCCCTTTTTCCAGCCATCAGGGACCTCATCTGACTGCCATGATTTTTCAAATGCAATTTCCCATCACAAAAGAGGTCAGCCAGAATCTCCATCATGTAAAACTATTTAATGGGAAAGAGGGTTGGGCAGAAGTATGACCTTCACTTTTTAAGGGGTTTTCTTTTTGTTTGCTGAACCCAGAAACACAAGCATGTAATTGTAGTCACTGTCTAGAATTCTGAAAAGTTTTAAATCATTTTACCCATTCGCCCTAGAAAAACAAAGGGGCAGTCTAGGCAGAACACAGTCTAGTCAGTGGTATTTGCAATACAGCTCTTTCCTCATCCACCTACCTCCTTCCTATTCTGTTCTTCCTTTTTGTCTTCTGGTTTCCAACCTTACTTTTGAAAGGTTTTTTCTTCCTTAAAAAAAAAATAAAAATAGTAAACTTGTATTAATGTCTCCCTCATGGGAGAAATTGAGCAAGATATGCTAAAGTTGTTACTTACAAAGTCAAGCTAACATTTACATTTTAAAAGACAGAATCAGATATTGTCGATTTAACTTTACAAATATACTTTACTTTTCCAAAAATTTTAAAGAGGGCAACCTAAAGTGAATCAGTGTTTATAATGCAGAAAAGCTTTTAAATAAAAATCCTTTTTTTTAACATCATAATATTAAAATACTACTTGGAATATTATTGTCTTACTGACACAAATGCAGTTTTGGAGAGAATGTTTTAGCAATGAAAGCCCTACTTGAAAAATTAAGGACATACGTTAAAGCACACACACGCAAAAAAATACTACATGTCCCTTCCTTGAAACATCTGGTAGAAAGTACAATCTCAAAGGAGATCCACATACAAGAAGTTCAAAGGACTGGCTCTACTTCTGACAACTCAGCCACTGACAGCAAGCCCCCAACATCTCAATCTGATATTATAATCTTGATCAGATGCATAAGATTAGAAAAGGTTAATTCTTGAAATGCAGGAGATTATTCTTTAAAAGGAAGCAGTGTCCACATTTTCTTTCAGTTTCATGTATTTCTCAGAATTCAACATATTTAAAGAAATGTATACAGCAAAACAAATTACAGAAAAGGTAGTACTGCACTGTTGAACATATTATAATTACTCATTAGAATCATGCTGAAAGAATAAATTATGATAAGGGGAACACCTGGTTCTAAAAAACCCCCTGTGAAATAGTTTACTTTCCAGGAAAGACTGAAGACTACTGCTAGAAAAGCACAGGGAAGATGCACAATAGCTAATACTTGAACTGCTTGCAATTTTACTTACTGCTGCTCACTACTTTTGATAAAGCAATTTTTAAAAAAGTAACTAAAAAAAATATTTTCTAAACCACAAATCCTATTTACAGATCTCCTACTGCTCTTCTAAAATCACATTATATCCATCCATACACACACATATATATGTATATATGCATATGTGGAAGCACAGTCCTTAATGTAGACACAGAAGTTTCAGGTCTCCAAACAGAATAGAACAAAAAAAGTCAATACCTTCCTCTGCTTACCTCTTTTCTGGTAGGTAGTAGGGAGTCCAGGTAAGACTGAGTTGCTGCTGTACCAAGTACTGCAAAAATACAGACTAAAATGTCACTCATACTTTAAAGAACAGATAGTAAACATATGTATCAAAAAAGTGCTTGCAAAAATAGCAAAAGTCTAGTAAAACTAGTAAAAAACCCACCATGTTAGTATATTATGAATTTTGGACTACTGACCTATGTTAGGCCAGAAAAGTCAAGAAATGAAAGTCCTAAAGACAATTTTAAATCACAGAATAATATTTTTTCCTTTTCACAGCTGGAACTGAACACAAAATACAATAACTAGGTGACCTAATTATTGTGTATATATATAATATAGATATCTAATTATCTGTTATATCTAATTTTTGCAGAAAACAGTCACAAATACATATACTGCTCTCTGCTATAATTCAGTCTTAAATTACCAAATAGAAAAAAGCCAAAAAAGACAAAGCGGAGCTCCTGTTACTCTGCTCATAAAAAAAATTCCTACCTCTATGTGCAACAGGACATTTGTTTCCTTGCAATTTAAATTCTATCCTGGTTTGGAACGGTACCTCTAAAAAAAAAAAAAAAAAAACTCAAAAAAACCCCAAAAAACCACCCAAATCAGCAAACAAAAAAGCCCAGCAAAAACAAAACAAACAAAAAAAATCCCAAAACCAAAAAAACAGACAACCTGGTAATGTATGCACATTCCAACTTGACAAGTTTGTAAGAAAAACAAAGTAGCAAGAATACTCTGTATTCCATTACCAAATTATGTAAATATTTATCAGCAGACACAGGCAGATCTTGGTGCAAGGCCATTTGATACAGTCTTCCGGTTTCACAGTGGCATGAATAACCTTTCCTAGTACAGCCTTTTCAGCAACTTATATTCACAACATCGCAAGTTATTTTAAGTCCTGTATCCTCATAGGATATTCTCAGAGGTGTCACCAAGAGCCTTTTACAAGCCAAGATGTGACTCAAAGACATGATTATCAAGCCAAGAAAGGAGAAACCTGAAGTTAATACTTCTGACAAATTCTTGCTGGTCCTTACTTATTCACTTGTCTTTCAGATGACTTAAAACTACTGAAAGGATTTCTTCTTGCTTTTCTTCAGAAACTGAACTCAATCAGATAATGTTAAATTGATCAAAGACAGTCTCCCTCCCCCCATTAGAAATAAATATGCCAAAACACTATCTGTCCATTCACTTGCCCAACTGTACAGATATATTAGCATTCATATGTATTGATATTATTTATTTACCGGGACAAAAGGACAAGTTAAAAATTTGAATTTTCTTTCTTTTTGGCAGCCATGACTTCTTCCTTAATGTCCCTCCTCTTACAAGTATAAGCACTTAAAGAAAACACTAAGCATCTCCTAAAATACTGTAAATAGCTGCATCTAACTAGACTTGATCTCACTGCTCAGCTTTCCACTGTTGTGTGCACTTTTCTTGAGATTGAGATTAAAGAGTTCATTATTAAGATGGTTGCTATTATGCAACTCCTATTTTATTCTGTTTGAAGAGTCTACAGATGTTCAACACAATTCGTTCAACACAATTCTTTCAACAAGCTGCAAAGTTTAAATACCTTCCTACATTGACGTTTCCCATCGCTACTTAACATTGGCACTCGTAGACAACAGTAAGTCTTTTCCTTGTCTTTATTCTGCTGCTTTCTTCCCTTCCTAGAAGTTCATTATTTTAATGTCATAGCTGCTTTCCTCCCATATCACAATACATGCAACTTTAAAGTTATTTTTAAACCTCCACAGTTTGCATAAACCAATTAGATCCTCTCCAAATCAGAATATAAAATTTTATTCTGAAATAGATCTTACCATACTAAAGAGTAATTGTATGCGACCTCAGTTGCTTTAAGGGCAGGATGCTTAATAATCTCACCTTCCTACCCTGAAGCAGGTATTTTAAAGTAAGTGTACATCTCTGTTCTTAAAAAGCACGTTTCTTGTGCAGAAAAGTTACCTCTTTCTGGCCTCAGACAACCACAGTCAGAAAATAGGCATGATTGGCAATTGCAGTGGAAGACTAACTGGAGGGTGTTTAACACTTATGTATCCAGTAGGACAAACAAATATATATAAAATACTTAATCAAAGGAAGGCTATTTATGAAGTCATAGCTTTGCATGATCTAGGGAAGTCTGGTTGTGGATGTTTACAAGAAAACAATATTTCATATGAAAGGTCAAGGTCTCACTTGGACTGATAAAACTGAGGTCAATCCTTTGTAAAAGAGGAAACAGCAGCAAGAAAAAAATAAAATCAACATGCAAGTTTTTACACAAGAAATTATGTACAGATAACATTAGAAACTTCTTAGTAAACATTGTATAAATGAAAAAAAGTGGGGTTACTAGATAACATGTGATTTAAAATCAATAATAAACAAAATTCTGAGAAAATGTGTTTATGCTAAGCAACTCAGAAATCTACTACAATATAACTTTGTCATAAATTTTAAAGTTTATGAAATACAAAAGGACCTATACAAAACATTTTGGCTAAACAAAAGGAGATTAATATCAGAATAAGCAAATTCTCCATGGAAAAAAAAATCATACATATTTCATTGAGAATTATTATTATCTTCAATAAATGAAGAACTGACTTGCTAGAAGCGGAGCACAGTGTGGTAGCCTATTTGGCTTTAACCTGAAGGTGAAATATTTAATTTTCAGGTGACAGAACATAAACACTGAGAAAGGTTCACTGAGTAGATGATTAAAAATTAAATGAAGTTAATTGAGCATGAAAATATACATAAAGTGTCTTGTTTTTTAAGCACTATCCCATTTCTCATAACTCTACAGAGAAAACCAGTCTTCCTCAGAAGTACTCACTGTATGTGGAAAAATGATACACCTATGGTCCCAAGGGTGAAAAAGGACTAATAGAATCCATAAATCAGCGGTCAATATATAAAGTTTTATCCCAGAAATATTGTAAACATTTTTCTTAATTGGGATCTCATCATCTTTGGTATAACAGACTCCTAGGGAATCTGTGATTTTTTTAACAAACTTAAATAAGAGGAAAAAGAAACTGTTTAAACATTTTGCATCACTTAAAAATGCAGTATACATATAGGAATCACAGTTTAGAATGGATCTTTAAATATATCCTCCTGCCTATAAATATCAAGTCTTAATTGTTCTGGCCAAAGATCCACTTCTGGAAGGGGTCTGATGGATTACAGGATGCCAAACTTGGATGCTCTGCATTCCCTGTAAGGCACATATGTAGTGCTGCATTGTACAGAGTTTGATCCTAAAGTGAGTAAAACAGGAAGAAAGAAAAAAAACAAATAAGTGAACAAACATCAAGCATGCTATTTCCCCCACACACTTCATTTTTTTCCCCCCAAGTTCATTATTGTTAAAGAGTAAGACATACAGATGGGAGATATCCATCTCTGCAGATATACAGAGGGGGGCTAGCAAGCAAATATGAGTAGTGTACAAGTGACAGATTATTTTGTTAGGAAAATTTAAAAAAAAGTATTTTAAAAGACACCAAAGGATATCAACTGGTTTTCTAAGTGACTTTCTACTTTACATTTAAAAAAGTGATATTATCAAGTTTTGATCTGGTAACCAAAAGGTTGGAATTATCTACATTTTCTTCCCAGAAATAAAATTTTTCCTTTCCGTCTTCAGAGTTTTGTATTGTTGGGATTTTCTTTCTTACTGGAAATCAAAAATTAACTCATATAAAAAAATCACTGATAAAAAGAGAGATTCTAAATACCTTTTGATGCAGCCATTGCTCTTCTCCAACAGCCAAGGTTTTCTGGCCTTTGTAGTTACATTCACGAAGCTGCACAGGTCCTTTAGAAGCATACAGGCAAAGCTCCTTCTGAATGTTATGTCGAATTTCATGGTGTGCAGAATATTCAAAGTACTATTTAAATAATAAAAAAATAAGTAAATAAACACTAATAAGGATATTAAACTAAATTAATGCTTTGAATTTAAATACACAAAATAATGCATTTTTTTGTTGATCAATAATTCGAGACTAAAGAGTACTCGCTGTTATTTCTAGCATACACACTTTAAGTGTTTACAAAAGTACTAATGTAATATATTTAGAAGTATTTAAGTGTATAAATTGCAAATAAGCATTATGATGCATGATCTCATTGCTTGCTCTCCCAGGAATCATACATAATTCAAGAAGACAAACTGAAGAGTAGAGACAGTTGCATGGATAACTTAAATATTGTCATTTCTTAACTTTAAAAAACTTTACTTATTTTTGTTGCTCAAATTTGGTTTTTTTTAGAGCAAACAAAAAAAGAGAATTGTCACACAGAATAACACTGATTGCTGCACGTCAAATTTTGCTGCTTGATCTAAACCATAAATGCTAAAAATAGCATGCTGTTCTATTCTCTTGTGAGCTAGCCATTAGAAAAGTATAGAAAGTGAGGTTTAAAACTTCATTAATTTTTTATATAGAGATGAACATGTTCCCAGTCCCAGAATATTCTAACAATGAAGAATGATAAACAATGCATGTACAACTCTGAAAACGAGGTTCTCTAGGTTCTAATGCATTCTCCTGGAATGGAAAATTTCAGCCTGCACTGCTGAAATCTGGTAAAGCACATAAACCAACTAGAAACAAAGTACTGTAATAAGAAGGGTTAAGTAAGCAAATATGCAAATCTCTTTAACATTACCAGCAAAACCTATATTAAAATGCTCTGAAGGTTGGCATTTAAAGGGATTTAGACATTTTATGGCAGAAGGAAAAACAATTTTAGTACATTCCCAAGATAACTTAGGGAGAGCTGACAATAGAAGCATATGGCAGACTTCTTAATATAATGTCTTTGCTCCTGCGTTAATGACTGTGACAATGTGAAAAGGCTAATATTGTACTAATTCACATCAGAATAAAGGGAAAAAAAAATGTTCAATATTGTAAGAAGCTAACGTAACAGGATATGTTGGAACGCTGTCTAGTTAACCTAGACAGTATTCCATCTAGTTAACCTAGACAGTGTTCCATCTCCCACAAAATTTGCTTAAGAAAGTATCAACTAGGTGTCTGAGTTTTCACAGTGCCATCAATGGAGGGAATTAAAAATGAAGATTTTGTTAAGAAAAAAAAAAATTATAACTATGTTCTAATAAAACCTTTTAAATATTTTTGACCTTTAGTTATTAAGGATTTACAGTTAATAAATTTTATTCACCAAATAACTCTTTAAGGCAACAGAGAAGTGTTCATTTCTGGGCAGGAAGGGAGGTGAGATGTTACTTTTACTACTATTACAGTAGTGATTGAAGGATTCAGTATCTGACATCTATTGCAAGTCATACTGTAGAAGAAACAGAGCACCATTGCTGCCTCCAAGAGCTATGCATCAAGGAGAGCTCTTCTCGGACAAATTCAATATTATTCACTTGCATTAGCCAGTACAGGATAGGCCACTTTGACCTCCCACTATGAGGCTGCAAGCATGACAGGGAAGATGGCTCAGGCCTGGCCACTTGATCTCCCATTGGCCGGATTCCCATCAACATCTTCCTTGACAGTGCGAGTCCTGGTGGCAGAGAAAGAAGCAATAGGAGGAAGCATAAGGAAAGGAAGAATTAAGAAGACAACACTTAAAGTAGTAAGGGTAGGAGGAAAGGTTTTGCACTGAAAGGAGATATCAAGTGAAGCAGTGCAACTGTGTTAAAAATCTGAATTGATACACTGAACATAAAACATTAAAAGCAGGACACAACATGAAGAGGAGAATAAAATTTTTCTTAAACAATAGGAATTAACTCAAAAAAAAAAGAGGGAGAGAGAAATTGCATATTAAAAATTAGTCCATCATTCTAAAATAAATTCAAAGCTTTGATATGGTAAAGTTATAGCTAAACAGATCATAAAAATCAGGTACCAAGTATTTTACCTGATTTCCTCCAAGTCCATGACAAGAATACATGATCAATGGTTTGCCACCATGGTTGTTTTCACCAACATCCAGACACATGCGGTTACCTAGATTTTTTAACTGAAGAAAGGGTGTAATCAGAAAAATAAAGAAGCTCACTCAGTGGGGATGACAAAAAAATTAAACTATCTCGTGGATACAAAATTAACCTTTGGGTTAACAACAGTTACAACTGTTCATTTTTACTTTCTGCTGTGCTGAAGTCTAAAAATCCTGGTCTCTTCGTTAATCTTTTCTAACTAAAAGCCTAATAACTCCATTATGGTTGTCTACAACCACACGCTGGGAATTACTGGGCTACCAGTGTACAAGGTTATTGTTACTCAAATCACAATTTGAACAGATATACAGAAAATATTCAAAATTAGAGGAAGGGAAAGTTTTATTTGTAGATGTGTGCTAAAAGTTTGCATTCACCTCAAACTAAGAATTATTAGTTGTTTAACAATTTTTGGTTTTAGGAATGCAATATCTAAAGTTATTTGGCAGAGGACATGCAATGGACTTAAAAAAACCCCATACAGCATAAGCTTAACTCTGACAAGCAAATAGCTGTCCAGTTTTCCTTATCAACATGAAGCAAAAATTCTCTCAGACTTTCTACTATATAATGCTAAATTTACCTTGATAACTCAGGAAATCTCTCATCACTGCAAGGTATGGAGGACAGATTCTTGTCCAGGGTAGTAACAGAAAATGCTAGAGCAACTAATGACAGATAAAATGCAAGTGCCAACGCTAAGGTAGCACAAAAGATTAGCAAACTTCCTGAATTATAGAAGACTATAGAAAATAATTAATACTCAACTTACATATCCAGAAAATAAAGGATTCAGGTCTGGCACATATGCTTCTGGATAAATATTACTGAGATACCAGGTAAAATTTTTACACTGCAGACGTTGCCTTAAGTTGAGTCTTTTTGAGATGTCTCCAAATGTTTTCTGTTAGAGGAAGGGAAGTAAGGATGGAAGGAAGAGAAACATGCCAATGTTATTAATACTGGGTTTGTACATACAAATCTATGATAGTTGGTATTGTAGCATTAGACTAGCTTTAAGCTCCATGTGCTGATTTTTAATTTTTCTTTAATACTGTACTGCTATGGTTACTGCTGTTTATTTTTCAGTGTTATAACACTACTGACATCCTGCCTGCAGCATTTCAAAGCATGTGCAGGAAAAGTACACTGCAACGTGGCCGCAACAGAAGTATGCTTAGTCCCAAGAGAGTTTTAACACAGTGTCATGAAATGGGAAAGTACGAACAAGATCATACTGATGACGGTTATAAAGCTATCTGATTTCACTAAAAAGAGTGATCTGAAATAATGAATCGGAATAACTAAATAATTAGCATAATAGTGCATGCAAATTTTCCCAGACATGCTTAGGAAATCTAATCCTATTTGTGATACAATAATCACAAAATCTATCATACAAAGGGAGAACAAATGCCTCCTTGAAGAAAACTGTAGATTCCAGCAGGTGAAAGACCAAAGTTCTGGAAGACTTACAAAAATAAACCAACAGCCAAATCCCCTGACTTGAACATTTTTTTAAGCAGATAGAAAAAGGATGGATATCATTGAATAATCTTTATTGTGCAGCTAAAGAGCAACAAAACTCAAAAAAAAATGAGTCTGCACTTTGTATGCTCAGTAGCTTTTCTCATGCCCATTTCAGTAATGCTCAGTGCAAACAGCCCGGGATTTTAGAGCATGAATGAGAAAAACCCTACCAATCAAAAAACCTACCACGCAAAACAAAACTATTAGCACCCAAACAGTGAAGTCTTTTGATGTTTGTTGGTACTACACATCAAGCAAATTGAACTGTCCTTTCATTAAAATATCTAGAATCCTTACATATTTTGTCAATAAATAACTTTTGCTCACCAAAACTTTCAACGCAGCAAGTGTGATTTCTAATACCACCACCACCACCTACTTGTTTCACAATTTTTGCTGCCTCTGTGTTTCTTCGATAAAATATTTCTTTATATTCATCCATCCACACTTCTGCAAGGCGGACTTGATTACGTGTGATCACTTGGGTACCTTTTGGGAAAGTATGGGGACTCTTGCTGCGAAAGACATGGCCAACAACAGAGCAAGGCATGATCTCCAACTGTCCACCACATTGCCATACCTAATAATAACATTTTTTGTGTAAGTGCACTGCAATTAGAATTAAGGGAGTGGAAAAAAAAAAACAAAAAAACAAAAAAACAGCAATGTTATCATTTGCCAGAAAAAAAATCCCAAACCACTAGCAAAAGTGCATATATCAGGCATGCCATAAATGATTTTCCTAATCAGGTAAACCCTGGAAACATACATTTCAGTTATCAACACTAAACACATTAAAAACAAACAAACAAACAAAACCCAAACAAAAACAGTCCAGTGATCATGTTTGTATTTTATATCAGGTGATTAGTAATTCATTTCCCTTGTCCTAGTTGACCAATTCAGCAGAGAAATCAAGATCTAGGAATAATTAGTCCTCAAAAATCCTGTCAGTGTAGAGATCACTGCTAATTAAGTAGCTAAACTTACTCTGAAAGACATTTCTATATTTTCACCTCCCCATATCTCCATTTCTTCATCATAGCTTCCAATGTGCTCGAAGTAGGCTTTTGATATTGAAAAGAGACCTCCAGCAAAAGTAGGCGTTCTGAAAAAACAGAAATTTACTGAGGAAGACAGGATTCAAATAGATAGCCCACATTAGGTCTCATTTGACAGTTTTATTGTCATTTATTAACAGCTGATTTAGAGTAACTTCTGGTATAAAAGACAGCATCAGGAAAAATAACATATTTTCCCTGTATGGAAGATATCAAGCAAAGTTATTATTCCTCCAGACCAGTAATCTGTCTATGGCCAAAGCATATACAATTATTATCAAATACACTGCTGTAACAGTCCAGTATTTTGGTGTTCTGAACCTCTGTTGTCATCCTTTCAAACATGATGAATGAGAAGCAGAATCTGTGGTATAAACAACCATGAAAAATGAAGTATATAAAATATTATTCAAATTATGTTTACCTAATTGGATAAGTTTCATCTTTTCTTCTTTTATTTTCATGTTTAGGAAGAGATTCCCATCCAAACGACAAACTCCAATCAAAATTTCCTCTGTTGTGGCTATGCCCGTAAGGAGATGGTTTACTGAATTCAAAAGTGTTGAGATCTATAGAAGCAATATCAGGGCTTACAACAGCTACAGGGTTCTCAGCTATTCTTGCCAGTAAAGGCTCCAGCCAGCCATAAAAGCATTCACCTATGGAGAAAATGGTGACAAGCACTGAATTTTTACCCAACTGTAAAGTAGCACAAAGAGAATATTTTAACATGCCTACAGCAAGACAATATGCACTGCTTTTAAATAGCATTACTAAGTATACTTTCAATAATATAAAATAGCAATAGTAAAGATGATACTTTGTTAAAGTTAATAATTTATAAAAAAATCTGTGACATCAAATCAAAGACAACAGCATTATAACCAGACCTGGCATAGTTACAGATGTACTCACAATGAGCATCCAGAAAGGTAAGGGTCTCCCCTGTTGCTACTGAAGCTCCCAACAACCGTGCAGTGATAAGACCTTTTCTTTCCTTTTGACGGACTACTTTAACTATTTGAAATTGTTTCACATATTCGTCCAGTTTATCATGCAAGTATTCTAGAAAGAGAAATTGGTTTAAGGATATTCAGTGCATATACATGCCACTGCCTAAAATTTTACATTACTAAACTATCAGGGTAAACAATTCACACCAATGCAGGAAGTGACTTCACATTAGAGCAGTAAAAAAAATAAATTTCCTGACTGTTGAATGTTATTTTTAGGGACGGAGTTGTGTTGGGGCTGAGCACATAGGAAGACATGACTGGCCAAGAGTAGAACATGGAACACTAAAAATATTCTAAATGAGAAAGGACATATGCTAGTACATCGCTTCTGTAGTATTAACAGTTTGAACATCAATTCAAAATCCATTTTCAGAGGAAACAGATCGCGTACTCAGTTACTCAAGTCATCTCCAGAACAGACAATTTTTTTCCTGAATGACAGCATGTTAGTTTTCAAAGGCTACAATATTTACATCAGCAACAGAAACTATATAAAACACTCTTTGGACATGCTAAATTGGAGAAACAACCCCACCTACCTCATTACACATCCCACATTATCTTAATTCTTCTGCCCATCCTTAGTATTAAACTGTACTACTGAACATATTTCACATTTAAGTGTGTCAGTATACTAAATACAGACTGGTAAATGTAAATGCATTAATACAGCCATGCGTGCATAAACACGTTCATCTAAGGCTGAGCATATGCAGTTCCTTTAACTTGTATTTGTGACCGCAGTCAGCATACATTCAAATTTTTTTGGCAGCCAGTGTAAGTATTATAGATTAATTTTAATAATTTTAAAATTGGTTTAATTTTAGTTTCTACATAAGACACTGCCTTTCATATTAATGAAATTAATTTGCATAAAGAAAATCATTATTATAAAATGCAAATTGCTACAAGAATTGGGCAGTTTATCCTTGGATACTTTATTCTATGAACTGTCATTGGTCTGAAGCACAGATTACAGAGCTATTTGTCATGCAACCAGTTATGCAATTTAAGAAGCACTAGAATTGGAATAATCAGAAATGAGGTTTAAAAACCTTTAGAGGACAAGACAGTCATATTTAACTACCTTAATGAAAAAAAGATAGGGGGAACTATTTTGTATTTCATAGAAAAAGAAAACAAGAAAATCACTTAAAATACTATTATACATGTCAATGGTGGTAGAGAGATAAGCTCTTTTAACCAATTTTTCTACAATCCTAACATGTCTTTAATTAAAAAGAAAAAAAAAAAAGAGAAAATAGAAATTACTTCTTACCATCTACACTGGCATCATCCACCAAAATAATCTCCTTTAGCAGTACTGCAGGAGACATATACATCACGCTGTGAACAGTTCTGAGCAGAGTGGACCATGCTTCATTATGAAAAACTATTACAACACTTGTGGTTGGCAACGGTGGGCAACGCTTAAACTTTTGTTCAATACATCTACAGATCAAAAAGCATCAAATGTTACAAAACGTACAAAAAGTTTTGACTCAAGCTCTGAGTTTTGGAGCACAAAAAACAGGTTCTCCAAATGAAGAGGAAAAATGTTTGAGAACTTTTCATATAGCACCCAGATCTTCTCCAGAAAATAATATTATTTTATTGAGGCCAGGAGGTACTGAGCTGCAAAAATCAGACTTTAAGTGACGCTTACCGTTGAAAACATAAAGTACAAAGATGACTATTTGTTAGGAGAATGCAGAGCTTGCAAGACATAAAATAGAGCATACATAATTCAGAACTTCAAAATTTTGCAGAAATAACAAAAAATCCTTAGGGCAGCATATTCCATTCAAGAAAAGCAATTTTAAATGGACAGTTTTTCCCATGACTGACATATTCTGAACACATTTAAATCCAGTTGCAAGTCAAGATGACAACACTTCTGTATTCATAAGCTGCACACTTACTCTTTATTGCCTGTCAGCTTTAGAGACTGCAAGACTCCCCAAGGTAATTATCACAGTTACTGCCTCAGAAAATATACAGGCAGAAACTCAACAGTTATGCTCTAGCAAAGGTTATTGTGAGCTGCATCACATGTAACAAGATATTCATACTACCAGCAGCATCCTTGTAAGATTAGTCACTTCTGACATAGCTAAGAATGTATATAATCTGACACTGACAGAGACACCTCATAACCAAAACCCACTCTACCAAGTCCTAGAGACTTCATTAATACAAGATTGCTGAAATGTTTCATGGCCTTGTTCAACAATTTACAATTCCTAATTTGTTAAATTATGCTGGTGGTTTTACTAAAACACTGAATACTTAAAAAAGTGGGGCGGGAAATTGCATTTAACTTGGAAAAAAAACTTAAATACATTTTTTAGTCTTCTTCTAAGTAAAATCTAGCTGGCTTCCAGAAAGCCACTAAGAAATTGTAGCTTAAAGGCAAAAATCTGAAAACTTCATTTAAATATGGTTATTTTGAATCCAAAACCATGAGAGAAGTGAGCCTTTCTAAACATTCTTGGCTTTGTCACTGTGGATCATTATGTACAGCCAATCATTATGCATAGCTAGAAAATTTTCCTAAACTATCACCTAATGCTGAACTCAAATCACTTTACAACCTGTATTTCTGAGAAGTTTTTTCAACTAACATAACATGCACATTTCAACATACTCAGGAGGTCGAGTGTCTGGTCCAAGATCTCGGTGTAAAGAAATCCTATCACTTGCAAATGCATTAAAACAGTGTTTTTCTTCTCCACGCTGTTTTTCTTTCTGTTCTTCTGAATTTAAGTTGATGGTTTTAAATGCTTTACCAGAAGCTCCAGGTGCATTAGGATCTTGAAGGGGTCGATCTAGAAAGGGTTTTAGTTCCACTGCAGTATAGTATCCTGGCAAACAGCGTCTCTCTCCAGGAATCTTAGTTTGCCTAACAGGTGCTTTTATTTGCATTTTTGGCTTTGCACCTTTGATATTGTTCATAGCATTTAACACAAGACCTAACACATGACTTTTCTTTCCAACAGCTAGCTCAATCCCTGCTTCATCTTTAAAATCTTGAACACCCACTTCTTTTTGTAATAAAAATAAAAATACAAGAAAGACAAACACAATGATGCTAAATTTCCAAAGTTTCCAGTGAAAAAAAACCTTCTTGAATAGTTTAGGTGGTTTTTTCAAAGCCATTCTAGTTTTAAAAAATTATCACAAGACAAAAGTTCCTGTGAATGATGTTCTTCAAGTAGGACACAGCATTTCTTGAAGTAACAACACCTATAAATTAAAACAAAAAGCAGTAATTTAGACATCTAGTATATTCAACAGTGTAAAACAACAAGAAATTAATGGGCGGGAACTAATTCACAATTCCCAACTGTCAATCATTATGTGTCCATCACTTAAAGATACTTCAAACCTATCTCTAAAATACCCCAAATACACTTTCCATAGTTTTTATTTATTTTGTTTTTTTAAATACAAGAACCAGAAAGGAGGAATACCACTGAGAATAAACCACTATTTCTACACAGTGACATTACATGTTCATTTTCTTCCAAATCTTGAAAATTTAGTTGCTTAAAATTTGAGAAAAGTGTTGAAGTCTCCTAAAAGCAGGGAAATTTAGTTCCATGATAGTATAGAAGGAAAACAGATGGAAACAATAAGTTAAAGTTGCATGTAAGAAAGATCCACATAAAAAGTGAAATATAAAGACAGGAAGGACTTCTCAATCAACTTATTTCAACATTAGAAAATTTCTAATATTAAAAAAAAATACATTTTAAGATCAGACTTAAGTAATCGGACTTCAAGTGGTAAATTAGATTAATTTACTTATCTAATATACATACTCAATGCAGACTTCATACATGTAATTTGGAGTAGGTTTATTTAGCCTGAGGATCCAGTAATCATTCTGTATTTTTTTTTTTCATTCACTTATACTGCATTTTCTGGCATGTGCTGCTGCAACTCATCAAGAGAACATGTCAAAGAGCTCCTCTTTCAGGAACTATTTTTTTCACAGACAAGCAATTATTCAGCAGCTTTCAAAGATGGGGAAGTATGGAAAACATTTGAGGACTACCAGAATCCAAGTGATTTTAATTAATTTCTCACTACAAAATTAGCAGTTTACAAGGAGAGAAATAGCAACCAGCCTTAATTCAAAGCACAGCTTTATTTTTCTGTAAGTTGCACGTATGTGAACTAAGCAATAAGCAGCATCTAGATAAAAGCTACAGCTGGTTCCCACTTGCTTACTACTGACCACAGAATTGCAAAAACTACTTTTCTATTTCAACCTTTGAAATACAAATAGGTTCTGCACTTCTTCATTGGAATAACATATACTCAGGAAGAGATAAAACTTATAGAAAACAAAAAAGCTCACCTGTTTTCCTTCAATAATTTCCAGGATAAGTTAAGTATCCAGACTTGAGCGCATTACAGATTATATCAAAGCTTGTGTCAGTTTTTTTAATAAACCCATACACTCAAACCACAGTGAATTTATCGCAGAGCTATTATTATAAGAATACAGAGGGGAAGGTCATTACACCACTGCCATATAGATTCTAAAATGTACAAAAATGTGCTTCATGAAGTTTCCAAGAAAACACATTACAAGGCCCACTTCTGCCTCACACCTTATTTTCCCATTTTTCTTCTGTGCTGAAAATTTGTTCTACAGTTCTGATACCTATACACTGCAAGACTAAGAATAAAAACTTTCCTTCCTGGTGAAAGGACTGTGATCCATTTACCAAACCGACAGGTTAAAAAATGCCTTGTTTTCTCACAATGTCTGGGGAATTGATCTTGGCTAGCTGCCAGACACTCACCGAGCCATTCTCTCATTCCCCCTCCTCAATATGACAGTGGGGAGAAAATAAGATGGAAAAGCACACGGGTTGAGATCAGGACAGCGTGATCACTTACCAGTTTCTGTCATGGGGAAAACAGACCTGATGATGACAAATTTAATTTATTGCCAATTCAAAATAGAGTAGGATGGTAAAAAACAAAGACAAAAAAAGTATCACCTTCCCAAGATCAACTTCACTCCTTCATTCCCAACTCTTTTATCTCCTTTCTCTCAAATGTTGTAAAGGGTATGGAAAATGAGGGTCATGGTCAGCTCATAACACTTCATCTCTACCACTCCTTCCTCTTCATGCTTTTCCCCTGCTCCGACACATGTCCTCTTCATGGAATGCAGTACTTCAGCAAAAACTGGTCCAATACAGGACATCCACAGGTTCCTGCCAGGATCTTGCTCCTGCATGGGCTGTGCATGGGCTTCAAATTCCTTCAGGGTATATCCACCTGCTCCAGCACAGGGCCCTGCATAGGCTGCAGGGAAATACCTTCTACACTGTGGTCTTCTCTATGGGCTGCAGCAGAACAACCTGCCTCAGCATAGTCTTCTCCATGGGCTAAGGGGGAGTATCTCCCTCAGTGCCTGGAGCACCTCCTCCCCTCCTTCTTCACTGATGAAGTATCTCTGCAGGGTTCTTTCTCTCACATTTTTCCTCCCCCACAGCTGCTGTGCAGCATTTTTAATGCTTTCTTAAATACCTTATCACAAAGGCACCACTTGCCACACTGGGTGGCTCAGCTTTGGCCAGCAGTGGGTCCACTTTAGAGCTGACTGGAACCAGCTGCGTCCAGCACAATGGCAGCCCCTGGTCTTTTCTCACAGAGGCCACCCCTGCAGTTACCCCATACCTCCCCAGCCTTGCCACATAAATGCAATACACAATGTAAATCACTGAGCATATATATAGATCATCACGCAACAAGAAAACTGTAACTTGTAAAACTACATTGCTAACTCTTCAAGGGCTCTGCCTGAGCCTACAACCTCTGCAACCAGTGAAACTATGAATGTTTTTGTAACATCCAAAAAAAATAAAATCATGTTGCCGTTTCTCAGAGTGCCACATATGATACCGTGCTTGTGAATCTTAAAGCTTAGGAATCAATAATGAATATAATGTTGTTGGATTGGGGAAAAAAAGGGAAAAAACCCATAATTTTTATATTTGAAGTATTTAATGTTACAAGAGAAGTCTCCCGACTTCTTCTCACAAGTAATCATTTGGCATAGCCAACCATGCTAACACCGGCCGGGGCAGGGTGGGGAGCATGTGCACTAGCATTTGTTGGCTGGTTGGTTTGTTCCCAAATGTTGTTGCCCTCAAATTTATTTTGTATCACTAAACATGCAACAATGTTCTCCAACTTCCTCTAGGCCTCCTTCTCTGGTGGGAGACTTAAGCTAGGTACCAACAGAAAGGTCAGTCTTTAAAGAACATACTGGTTTAAGAAATGTCAAGAGAAGAGAGGTTAAAGTTAATTCTGTGTAGCAACACTGATTGTTTTACACTGAAGTTATACTTAAAATGGAGAACTTAAATCAGTATTTGAGTTCAATACTTATGACTGTCTCTTATTGTTTTAATGAGACTAATCAAAGGGTAGAAAAATTAAAAGGTATGGCTAACATACCTGTTAACTGCCTTAGTACCAGAGAAATCTTCTAACTAATTAAACAATTACTTTGTAGATTTAAAGTTGCAGTTGTCAGATTTCCATTGTACATTTCCACTTTTCAATTAATGCAGCCACATTTACTTATGCTACTCCCAGCATGTCATTCTAGTTTTATGTTTACTACATGAAATCTGGCCTAATTGTCTCCAGTGACAAAAATTAAAAAAGGACTAGAAAATACCAAAGACTTCTTCCATAGATTTTTAGCATATGCTTCAGATTTCTGCTGCTGCTGGCTTTGATGCTAACACACATAGAATCATAGAATAGTTAGAGATGGAAAGGATCACCTAGTTCCAACCCCCCTGCCGTGGGCAGGGACACCTTACACTAAACCATGGCACCCAAGACTCTGTCCAATCTGGCCTTGAACACCGCCAGGGATGGCGCATTCACAACTTCCCAGGGCAACCCATTCCAGTGCCTCACCACCCTTATAGTAAAGAACTTCTTCCTTATAGCCAATCTAAACTTCCCCTGTTTAAGTTTTAACCCGTTACCCCTTGTCCTGTCGCTACAGGAGAGTCTCTCCCCAGCATCCTTACAGCCCCCCTTCACATGCTGGAAGGCTGCTATGAGGTCTCCATGCAGCCTTCTCTTCTCCAGGCTGAACAGTCCCAACTTTCTCAGCCTGTCTT
>WYDI02008597.1:0-10401 GCA_009867235.2 Psittacus erithacus | reverse complement strand
TTTGATGCAGCCCAGGATACGGTTGGCTTTCTGGGCTGTGAGCACACACTGAAGCCAGCTCATGTTCATTTTCTCATTAACCAATACCCCCAAGTCCTTCTCCACAGGGCTGATCTGAATCTCTTCTCTGCCCAACCTGTAGCTGTGCCTGGGATTGCTCCAACCCAGGTGTAAGGACCTTGCACTTGGCATGGTTAAACTTCAGCCCACCTCACAAGTGTGTCAAGGTCCCTCTGGATGGCATTCCTTTCCTCCAGTGTATCAACTGAACCACACAGCTTGGTGTCATGGGCAAACTTGCTGAGGGCGCACTCAATCCCACTGTCCACGTCAGCGACAAAGATGTTGAACAAGATCAGTCCCAACACCGATCCCTGAGGGACACCACTCGTTACTGGTCTCCAGCTGGACACCGAGCCATTGACTACAACTCTTTGCGTATGGCCAGCCAATCAGTTCTTTATCCGCTACTCTTTATAAAACACCAAAAGCACATATCTACATTTAAAGAAAAAAAAAAATGAAATGGAATTACTGTTGTTTGTATTTGGGATTATTTCCTGCACAAATTGAGCATATATAATGTCTTAGAATACTCACGATAAACAATTGCCAAGATAAGTGCAAATCAAAATAACCAAAATCATAAAAAAAAAAAAAGTCCAGATTATTTCTTGCACTACCTTGTGTTTTGTATACATGTCTGTGTCTTCAGACAAGACAGTCACTAAAGACCATGAGCAGACCTAAAGAGCAATCAAGAACACAGAGCAATTTTTTTAGCATTTGTTTTCCCATGCAACTATATTCACTTTAATCTGCATATATTTTGACTTTTTGACAACATAGTTCCTTCTATTAGATAAATCTGTCTCAGCTGCTCAGGTCTAACTACATACAGCAGGCTGCCAAAACACACAGGTGAAATGTGTCTGTCCCTAGAAATGAAAAGACAACACACCTGAGCAAGCTGGTTGTGCAAGAGAGCATCACATCTTAACCCTTTCAATGTGGATTAGTACACTCCAGTAGCATATGTGGCAGCACGTTCATAGAAACAAGTGCAAGTTATGTTTCTTTTTTAAAGAAAAGATCAAACACAGGCCCATTTGCCATGAACATACAGCAAGATCTTAGATGCACGCAAATGCTGAGTGTGGTTTCATTGACAAAATATAGGATAGGGATATTGCTTACAATAAGAGCTATTCCCTGCACAAAATAGTAGCAGTTTCCAGAACACACGCTGTGCTGTCCAATGAACTTTTGCCATGAAAGCTGTATCTTCCTAAGGGTTTTTACCAGGATAATTTTGTAGTGAGAAATACAATCCTCATTCCCCGTAAATGCCTCACACATTTTTATGGCATTGCTATGTCAGAAAGCACAGACCAAGCTACTGGTTATGTTCCATCCTCCAGGACATGCTGAAGAAATATGTGGCATGATTAAACTCCCTGAGGTTACTGTTCAGCAAAGTGTTTAATCTTCTATTCATTAGTGTTATTTTCACTAATAGTAGTCAGTATTCTTACAGCACTTGGAAATACTTAGCCCTAAACATCAGAAGTTGGATTTTAAGGAGTTTTTCTTTTTTTAAGAAGAAAATAACCAGAAAACTAGTATGTACTACAGAAATCTTCCCCAAATGCCAAAAAGCAGC
This sequence comes from Psittacus erithacus, assembly GCA_009867235.2. NCBI lineage: Eukaryota > Metazoa > Chordata > Aves > Psittaciformes > Psittacidae > Psittacus > Psittacus erithacus. The sequence goes on along the minus strand of WYDI02008597.1, from coordinate 8,738 downwards.
TGCCACACTTCTTCAAACCACAACACATGAGTAGTGTGTGGATTCAATACAGTCTATGTTACATTATGCCACCCACTAACTCTGATGTCAGCTAGTCTGCAAAAACCCTGGCTTACAAGAAAGCCTCACAGCAGTAGCCGGCATGTAGGCAACTCTTTTTGCTCGCTTGGTCTGAACAACATTGTAGAAAATCATTATTTCTTTTTTAAATTAAAATGTCAGTATAACCCAAAAGAGCAGACATACTTTCGACAATGCCAGTGAGGAGAAATTTACTGGGGTTAGCAGCAATATACTTGACCTCATTTTTTTTGGTAAAACTGTTTTAAAATCTGCTTTTATCTGAATGTTATGTAGGGTTCTAATGTTTGCAGAGAATGTTGCTTATGGAACATTAAGGGTTAAAAAAAAAAAAAACAAAACCAAATTAAAAAAAAGAAAAACAACAAACACAAAAAACCCAAAAAAAACCCCCACTTTAAAAAATAACCAAAAAAAGAGGGAAAAATAAGAGAAAAATAAGGGGGGGGAGGTGGAGGGAAACTTCAGAATTATTCTAATCACAACTATTTAACTACACAACTTTGCTTCACCCTTAATCTAATTCTGATGCAACTCCAGAAGCACAGGCTCATTAAAAAGCTTCTCTATTTTTTATGATACAAGTATGGAACCCCCTAATCAAGATCTTAATGTCCCCTTAATCAGAAAGTGGGTGTGCGAGTAGAAACACTAACTAAATTCTCACAATCAACTGTTCTCACCAAATTAGCAAAAGTGCACCAGAGAAACATATTATGGATGTCAGGATGCTTTACCTGTATATAGCACTACTTTCACCACTATTATTTCTGAATCTGAAATTCTAGACAGGGCCTTTAGGGGTTTTTTTGCGTGAATACCAATGTAGATGCTATGAAACATTACTGAAACACTCAGTTTGGTAAGCAATATTCTCACCTTCTACCATCATGGAAATTGAGCTTTTTCTTCCAGCAAAATAAATAAATAACTGAACAAAAATGTTTCCACTTCCTAGAAGTGCATCCCAGAAGAACATCCACTCACATTACCACCTCTTGTGACAGACTAAGAAGCATTCAACTTGAAGTGAGCTTCTTATACAGATTTATCTGCATATGGAATATGAAGGCATTTCGTTCAATCGAAAACATTCAAAAGCACTTCAGCATTTGGGGAAAATGAAAACAGTTGCTTAAGTTTGACAAACTATGCTACTGTTTACAAGAATATTAGCTCTCAGCTTAAATACAGGAATAACTCTAAAAGGAAATGCGCAGAAATTAAAGGCTTCACATAAAAAGGAGAAACAGAATCAACTTCCAAGTTTCTATCTCTACACTTGCAACAAAAGACACTTGGCTATTTTGTTCCACTAAGAATTCCTACTGAATATACTCCTAGACAGGGCACACATACCTAAAAGAATTAGAGATTCACAAACTCCAGATACTGTTCCTCTGGTACATTCTTTGAAGCTCAGCCAGTGGAAATGTGGTTCTACTCCTGAAAAAAGTTCTAAGAGGAATACTGAACATATTCAGTTCCCGAGTCTTGGTTTTAGAAACACTGAAGGCATAGATTATTCTAGCAAAGACCAGACATAATCTACCTCAGTGATTATTAGAGAAAAATCTGAAGCTGTAACTGGATGATAACAAAACAGGCTAAAGAAATTCAGAACAGCAGCTGCCCAAAACACTAGCTGGAATACAACTTTGTAAACTATTTTCTTTAGCAGTTTCTTTGAGATTAAAAGAATACAAAAAAACCCAAGCCCTACTTCTACGTATTATAGAGGAAGTGCTCCCAAAACCACTTTCAAAAAGTGCACTACTACTACTTTTCTACAGCTAAACACTGTACATGATAGGCAGAGATAGTTCCCTGTGACAACAGATAGCATGTTAAAAATATACAGCAATCATTTATTATAATCAATATTTACAGCTTATTTTTTATAGTTCTGGGACTGTAAACATGAACTGAACTCAATTTAGATTTTGTTCAACTTTGCATTTTTTCTTCTTTTTTTTTCTAGGCCAGATTGGTTTAGGCTTCTGTTAAAATAATTTTAGGCTGTCCCTAAAAATGCCATGATGAGAAGTGAGTACCATAGCAGCTGTAAGCAATGTTTTAACTTAGAAGAATTAGTGTCTGATTTTCACTTAAATACCAGATTATCAGATCATGGATTATAATCAATGGATTTTTTTTATTTTCTACTTTTTCCCTAATTGTCGTAATGCTTCTAAGATGGCAAAAGCATCTAAGTATCAAGTGCAAAGCTTGAAATGACATTTTTACACCCCAATTTGTCTTAAACTTTTTTGCTGCTTAAATGAATGTAAAGCAAAGTAAGTCTGTGTGGATTTTTTGATATTTACTGACGTTTATTGAGTCAGTTACTGTTAAACTAATCTTCATCAGAATCTCCCAAAGGTGTCTGTGCTTTCTGCCTCTCACCACTTGACTGGTTCTTTTCCAGTTATGCTTCACTGCTGAATAATTACACCTAACAACAAATAGCCCTTTGACCACAGAATTTGATTACTAAGTCACCATCAGTAGTTTTGTGACACAATTTCTCTGTAAGCAGAACTGTTTCCTATGGCACGTGACACCAGGAATTCTTAGGGTGAAATCAGGCAATAGTAAGATACACCGCAAGTGAATAAAACCACACTGTACACAAGCGAACAAAATGTAGCACTTCATGGCCTAGCAACTTGAGGCATTTTCAAATCTTCTAGAAGATAAGCACAGAAATGAGCAGATTAAGAGGAGAAACTCATCAGCTCTAGCAGATACCTGATCAGTGATTCATATTATGAACATGATTCTCTACAGTAAGTATGAAGAAAGAGGAAGTCCTGCACTTAAACATCAGCTTTCAGAACAGACCAACAAAGCGACAAATTTATGCGGAGCAGAAAGGAACATTTCAAAGTAATGCAGGTTGTCACCTACAACCACAGATTTTTGGGAAATGTCAGAGAGAGGGCAGCTGTATCTCATTTCTATTTTAACACAAGTCAAGATATCCAGGCTGCCGCTGGTATTACCCAGCCAGAGAGGTAAATTTAAATAGCAATAGCAGTTGCAAGAGGAAAACTGGTCTTCTGCTCCTTCTCACAGTACAACTAAAATAGTAATCTGGGCTTTCCGTAACTAGCTTTATTTTTACTCTGCTATGTTATTGAGAAGCCTTGAGATGATAGTATGGGATGCCAAAATGACCAGGCTACAGAGCAAGCCTAGCTAAAAAAAGAAGTCAAAAGCCCTAAGTTGGCTGTTCTGACTCAGTCTTTAACTTTGTCACTCAGCTCCGCAGCACGACACTGGCTTTAGTAAAGACTGAATAGATCAATCTAACTTTTTAAACAAAAGATGCTGTTTTGTAGCAGAAGACTTAATGTGTAAAACAAGACAGAGATGTATATGTGAAATTCATATTTCCAACAAGATATTTTTATTTAACCAGTAAAAATGTTTATAAATACTTCTGTCAGCGTATTTTACAAGAAGTTAAAAAAATAAAACTCCGTGACATTAAGGTTACCTGTATTACAATTCACTTTTCCTATCAGCTTTCCAGAGCCAAGAAAACATTCATAAGTACTGTCATCTACTGTGTAGAAGGGAAACTAACAAACTACCTGAGAAAAAAAGACCATTTAGTAGCTTCAAAGCACTCGGACGGGATGAAATATACCAGAGGAAGCTGGCTGCGTACACAGTGAAACTACCACCCTGCTGTTATCAAATCAGTGTGGTGCTGCTGGCAAATACTTGGGCGGAATCAGAACGCGGTTAAGAGACACCTCCCTCAGTCAATACTTTTGGTTTGGACATTGCATCCAGCTGGCGGCCAGCACTTCCCGGAGACCTGTTTGCCCAGCTGCCGGGCAGCAGCCCCCTTTCCCGCAGACCGAGTTTCTTGTACCGTGTCACTTTTGCCCGGAGCGGGGAGCGGCCCCAGGCAGGCCCCCAGAGCTGGCTGCCTCGGTGGGATGTGAGGGGGCTGCGAGCGGGCCGTGTGAGAGCTAGCGTGACTGGGGGGCGGGGGATCCGCCGGGCAGGCCCAGCCCTCACTCTGCCCCAGGACCTCTCTCCCTCATGCCACGACTTCCCCCGCCCGTTGCGTCCCGTGCCCAGCATACCCGTACGGTTGTCGGCGAAAGGGCACCGGCTGCTGCCCCGCCGCCGCTGCCAAGGAGGACCAGAGCCGCGCAGAGCGGGGCTGCATGGCCGGAGTTCCCTCTTCCCCGCGGTTCCCCCCAGCGGCGGCCGCTCTCCCCGCCCCCGGGTGCTTCATGGCCGGGGTCTCCCCCCGCCCCGCGGTTCCGCTCAGCTCACCTCGTCCGGCGGGAAGACACAGGCGCTGCGCGGCTGCCTGTGAGACGACCGCGCGGCGCTTCGCTCCGCTCACACCCCGGCCGGAGGCCGCCCACGGCGCGAGGAGGCTGCACCGGCGACTGCTGCTGGAGCTGAGGCTGCAGCACCTTCCGCTCGGCGGCCGCCAGGTGCGCGCGGGCTGGCGGCCCTGCGCCTGCGCGAGGCTCCGCCCTCACCTGGCGCCCAGGTGCGCGAGCCGAGGCAGCTGCCGCCGCCGGCGGGCTGCGGGGGCCGCGCGAGGCGGGGGGGCAGGAGCGAGCTGGGAGGAGGAATGAGAGGGCACGCGCTGGCGGGGGGCCCCGCACCGGGGAGCGAGGCCTGGCCGGGAGGGGGTGAAGCGGGGAAGAGGGGCGAGGGCAGCCCCTCAGCAGCGAGGGGCGAGGGCAGCCCCTCAGCAGCGAGGGGCGCCGGGCCTGCGGGCGGCGGCGGAGGGAAGCCGAGGGCTCGGCCCGCTCGCTGCTGGAGCGGAGCGCGCCGCGCTGCCCCGTTCGCCTTCTGCACCCGCAGGACTCTGCGATTTTTAGACAATTACATAATGCGCACCGCAGCAGGGCACGGCCCTCGGTGCGTGCTTTAACGTCCAAACTGCGGAGTGCTGTTTAAGCATCGCCGCGGGGTGCTGCGGTTTCTGCTCCAGTCACCTACGTGCTATGTCGTGCAAGACGTGGTTGATCAAGCGCTCCCGGTGCACGTTGCTGGGAAACAGAATGCAAAATCCCTTGGAGGTGAGATCACAGTGTGAGAGAAAGGCTATCGCATCGAGCGCCGAGGAATAACTCACAAAGTTTGCTAATAACTTCCCTTAGCAGAGCACACAGTCTCCCTTTCTTCCTGCTTTCAAATAGAAGTGCTACAATTGCAGCCTCCAAAGCTGATTTCCTTCAGCTTACTGAGCTGCAAGTAGCTAAATCTGCTCAGCACACACACGGTGAGTTGGCAGTAGTTATACTGATTCCACTGACAGAAATGTTAATACCAGTACTTTTTGATTGAACTCATCTTCCCCAGGAACACCTACTGAAGAGGCAAACAGGAATTAATCAGATTTAGTGTCTTCTGATATTTATAGCATGTTAAAATCCTTTCCTATGCGTTTGAAAGTTGAGGCCTGAACTGTAGGAAGGACTACATCACCTCAGACGTGCACAGCCAACATTCAGCCTTTTGAAGCACAAAATCCAAGTAAGGCAAATTTCTAGCGTGCAAACTTAAAAAGCTGCTGTTCTCCAGAATAAAGCCTGCATTAACAGGCACATCCCTTAAACAAAGGTTCTTCAGAACAAGACTTAGACCAGTCACTTAGCTCCTCTTTTAGCAAGCACCATGTCACATAATTACCAAACCCAATTTTAGCACAGGCAAAGCATGTGATTTTTGCAGTGATGACCCATTTTAAGGCAGGTCAATGTTTTTTTTTAAAAAATTGGTTCTGATTTAATTGCAAGATGAAGCAAGAAGTAAAACCAGAGAGTAAATGAAACCAGAAATCTAAAATCACAGTTGTAGTGATGATCTTCCTTTAACAAGTGGCATAATCACAAGCCAATGGAGAACTACTTGCTGGTGAAATTTTTTCCTTAATTTCTTTTCCTATTTTTCCTGTTCAGCACTGTATAGAGAATACACTGATGAGTTTTTTACAATCAACTTCCAAAGAGACAGATTCCACCTCTACTATTGAGACTTCCCTGCAGTGTCTCCTGGACCACTTTTAAAGCTAATTTGCTCAGAAGACATTCCACAAATTCTCTAACGCTATAAACTCTGTTTAAACTATCATGCTTATAAAGCTACCCACTCATCTAATTGGTAACAGGATTAAGGTTTACGTTACTAAAGCAGAGTTGCCTGATTCATGAGCCTTTCTGAAAATTGCTGTGGCCACATCTGAGAAATGACTTGTGATTAGTCAAACCTAGTCCAAAAGCAGGGAGGAAAAAAATGCAAATTACTTCTATTTTTCAGTAAGAGTCTTGCTAGCTTAGTTATTTTTCCCTAATTATACTAATTACTTTAGCTAATGATACTTTCTAGACCATCTTTCTAGTATTGGTACAAATCTGAAAAAAGCTGTAGGAAATTAAACCAGAAGCATTATTTAGTACACTGTAACCAAAACTGCTTACACATCCTCTAGAAAATGTTCTGGGCATTCTATACCTGCAGGGGAAAGAGAGAGGAGAAGAAGGGACACCTATGGCCTATGTTGCTATAGCTACCAGATGCTTAGATTTCCAGTTTCAGTGAATGAATCAATAGAAACCACAGCTTCACTCTGCTCTTTTATTCACCAAAGGAAAAACTGGAAGATGGGTTGCTAAGCAACACCACACTAAAGACTGCAGCTCTTTGAAATCAGCATTACTGACTCCCCTCCATCCCAGGAGCCTCCTCCATTCAAAACCATTTAAGAAAGGAGCTAAGAAAAACCCAGGCTACTAGGACATGCATTTTTAAAATTAGAAATTGTAAAAGCAGGAGGAAAGCTGAAAATAACACTTTCAATTAGTTGGAATAAAGAGAAATGAAACAAAGTCATTCCTTTAGCCCAGAAATAAAAAAAAAATAAATCCCAACACATACCCCCACCAAAAAAAAAAAAAAAAAAACAAAAAAAAAAACCAGAAAAAAAGAAAGAAAAGATTTAGTAAGGACAGTAAAACTGCAATCAGCTTATATAGGCCAAAAGGGAAAGGTAATTTATTCCTTCTGGGAATACTATAATAAAGCAAGATTTTCTCTAAAGGACAACTTATAGCCACCATTTAAAAAAACCCCACGAAATCCAAAGATGTGCCTCATTTGCACTCTTCCTTTAAAGACCTCATCTACAAAAAGACACTAGTGGCTAGATATGCTCCAGATGGCTAATGGCAATTCAGAAATCTCTTACCTGCATGGTGTATGTATAAGACCCTTCACCAAGTCAGCCATGAAAGCTCAAAGTCTCAGCTCCATTTCTATCAACTAACTTCTGTCACTTACCATTGTCATGACCTAATCTTTTACCTATCTTATGAAAGGGTACTGTCTATCTCATGATCATAATAAAACCAAAATAAAGTAGATGTTGACGCTGATTAGTCTTGTCTTTTTTGAAAACATCTTGCATGTATTGATATAAACCCACCTATTTTTATTCCAAATTTCAGCTAAATGTTATTCCAGTGCTACTGAGGAAGCAAAACCACACTGACCCTGTATGACTAGGACTGTGCACAAAGAAATGCTGTGTTTTTTCTAGAAACTGTCTTGATAAGGCCTACATATTTACTCTTTTAGCAGTGGGAAAATACCCACTAAAACAGAATAGTTTAATAATTCATAGTGTACTCACTACCACAGTCCAGCTCCCTTACAGTTATCTCCAGCTTCAGTATTTTTCAGATCCTTCCACGTTCCTCATTCCACTCCCATGCTCCAATCTCTTAAACTTCTCCCTCAGAGCTCTAACATGATGCACAACTTGCAGGCAAAAAGCTGGGGAGCCTGTACCGTGCTTGGTGCAGTTATGTAAACATTCATTGCCAGTGGTTATACAGAAAGGATAAGGCTACAGCCTCAGTTTCAAGGTTCCCAAGGTGAAGAAAGGCCACTTATTTGGGTCTTTTCTCAATTCTAATATTCACACAAATCTCCTGTGTTATAGCCCTTGTATGCATCTATTAATTTTAGTTTAGCTAACCAACAGCTCAAAAAGCACTGGAATGCACAGCCTGGAAACCACCAGTAGGTAGCATCATTGCGTAAGTGAGACATCAATCTATTTAGGAAACAACGCTATAGAATTACCCAAGATACAGCACCTTGTTATTGATAAGCAAGATTAGATACAACTGTAATTAGGCTCCCTTTTGTAGCTTTAACATTGACTTGTCATAAAAAAGAAACCCCAAAATCAAGTGAAAATTACTTTACACAATGTCGACATGAAAAGCTGAAATTGACTAAGGAAGAAATTGAAATTGATTAAGAAACTTAACCATTAAGTATTCTCTTTTTATACCAAAACATGATTTTCCTAGTCAAATACATATAAGATCAAGTGCTATCTGAAAATCAAATACAGAAGTATGAACAGAGGTTTTTGACAGGCATTTGATTTTTTTCAGAAATTCTGCACCACTGAAAATAACCAAACTATTCTTCTCATTCATGACAGCTATTGCTCCCTTAAAGATCCACAGGTATATTTTGTATGTGAGATAAGAGCATAATCCGCTGTAATGAATGAAGACCTTAGGCCCACTGTAGGAGAGGATCTGGTTCGAGACCATCTTAAGAACCTGAACGTGCACAAGTCCATGGGACCTGATGAA
>WYDI02008594.1:11279-23618 GCA_009867235.2 Psittacus erithacus | reverse complement strand
TCACCTGACTGCCATGATTTTTCAAATATGATGGACAGTGGCTTAGCAACTTGATTCGCCAGCTCCTTCAGAACCCGTGGATGAATTTCATCAGGTCCCATGGACTTGTGCATGTTCAGGTTCTTAAGATGATCTCAGTCCTGGTCCTTTATGAAGCAAAGGAGGAAAGAAGAGTGAAAGAGGATAAAGTGTGTCTTCAGCAAGGGTATATTTAGCCCTGCTTTTTCAGGTGCACTATCACAGCTGCATATATATTAATAATTATTCAGCTAAAACTACTGGTACTTAAGTATGCAACATCCACATAGACTATTTCTCATTGAAAACAAAGTCTTCCCAAATGCAACATTGCACAGAAAACAAAATACTCCAGAACTCTATGTGTATGCTTCATACTAGGCATTGGAATAGAGAACTTGATTCCACAGGTCTTCAGATTAGATTAACAAAGCTAATAAATTTGCTGATATATCTGTCCTTAAATATGTATATAGATTAAACATAAAATACATACAGTACAGATACAATCTGCACACATCTGATGACTCCAGATACTTTATGAGGTATAGTAGGACAAATACATAGCTACCACCTATGTTTGCTTATCAAACATTGATTTTCTTTTTTATTTAAAAAAATAGCATGCTTACTATTTCAAATTACAATATGTGAAGGTGTCAGGTGAAAATAAACTGATTGTTATCTATCAACGTAATTCTGAGTTCATGTCCAGTAATTCTAATCTTAATTTATTCCCAGGAAATGCCAGGTTTGTTTTTCCCTTTTAAACAAGGGAATTAAGACTGACTGAATTATTCCAGCACGGTAAAAATGAGTTTGCAGTGCTGAAGCATGTCTGCAGGTGTTAGTGATTAATATAAAAATGTAATATATTCTACTTTAGAAAATGGTATTGAAAATAGAAGACACAGGCCTTAACTCAGAAGGCCAGTGCAGACAAATGCCTCAGAAAATCTGTGGAAGTTCTGTTTATAATTCTTGCTTACATAAATATCTTGTTTAAGCTTAAGATCTTCGCTGTAGATATTTAATCTATTCTAGGTATTCAATCTGTAATTTCATAGCAAGGGACAAACTTGATTGAAAAAAAAGAAAATAAGGCTTTAGACAATTAGAAATTTCAGAACATTTTAGAAGTGTAATTTGGAAATTCCAGAAATAGGATTGTGCTACTACAGAATAACCCAATTTATCTGCATAATCAGGTTAAACCTAGAAAACATCTGGATTGAAAAAGCCAGGCAAACATTTTGCTAATTAAATACCACAGCACATCTGATCAAAACGCTGGGATAAATAATGTGCTCTATTACATATTACTCATGCAACACTAGAGGTTGGAGGAAAAGTGGCAGAAAAAGACCTAGGGGTGCTGACTGATGCCCCTGAACATGAGTCAGTTTGTGCCCAGGCAGCCAAGAAGTTACATCTTGAATCCTGTGTTCATTTCTGGGCCCCTCACTACAGAGACATTGAGGTGCTGGAGCAAGTCCAGAGAAGGGCAGTGGAGCTGATGAAGGGTCTGGAGCACAGATCTGATGAGGAATGGCTGAGGGAACTGATAGTGTTTAGTCTGGAGAAGAGAAGGTTCAAGGGGGACCTTATTGCTCTCTACAATTTCCTGAAAGGAGGCTGTAGTGAGGTGGGAATAGGTCTTCTCTCCCAGGTAACAAGCAATAGCACAAGAGGAAATAGCTTCAAGCTGCACCAGGGGAGTTTAGAATAAATATTAGAAAAAATTTCTTCTCCAAAAGGATGGTCAGGCACTGAAACAGGCTGCCAAGGAAAGTGGTGGAATCACTGTGCCTGTAAGTGCTCAAAAACCATGTAGATGGGACCCTTAGTGATACGGTTTAGTGGCGGTCATGGCAGTGCTGGGGTAATGGCTGGACTTGATGATCTTAAAGATCTTTTCCAACCTAGGTGATTCTATAAAACATTATGAACTCTCTGCAACCCCCATTTCCTGTCACCCCTGTGCTGCTGGGGTGGAGGAGATAGAAGAGTCTGGAGTGAAGTTGAGCCCAGGAAGAAGTGGAGTGGAAGGGAAGATGGTTTTAGTTTTGTTTTATTGCTCACTATTTTACTTTGTTATTAATTGCTAATAAATTAATTTCTCCAAGTCAAGCCTGTTTTGCCCATGACAGTAATTGCTGAGTGACCTTTCTGTCTTTATGCTAACCCATGAACTTTTTATCTTTGTTGCTGCCAGCCAAGGTCAGCCCACTACACATATGTATACTCAAAAGCCACTACCTGGGAACCCTGGATTATAAGGTACCCAAAAACTTAAAAAATTTTTTTACTGCCTTTAAGTTGAACTGTTCAAACTCTTCAGAAATCAGTACCAAGGAAAAGAACCAGAACCTAATCATCTTGTCCATAACATTAACAAAGCCTTGCTCTTGGGAAGTAGAAAATGAATTTTTCAACCATCTTTCTCTTTCTTTCTACACATAGCTAAAAAATGGCCTGTGTTTCAGGCCCATCTGATATTTCTGTGTTCCCAACAGACAAGACTAAATGACATTACTGCTTGGATACATGCGTCCAAGCCACATCTACTAGATTATTATTTCCTAATTTTTTTAATTTTATTTTAGATATTTTATGTTCACACATTGTTTCTTAGATTATTTTAGTGGAAACTAGAGCAATTTTCTGAAAGTAGTCTCTGCTAACACTACTACCCCTGTGTTGAGCCATGTTGCAACTATACTGGAGAAAAGATCTTTTGAAAAATGAATGAATAAAATATGAAATGAAAAATGTGTGTATCAGATGTCCGTTCAAAGTCACATGAGTGGTCATCCAGCACAACTAGTGATGCAGCAAGGGTGCACACCGGTGACATGTGCAGTAACTATAAAAGTCAGTGAGAAAGACAGCCTCAAGCCTATCCTGCCACTGAGGATTGCATCTAGCAACACTGCAGAAGGATAGAGAGGAGGCCTGATTTAAAAAGGGAAAACAATAAAAGACTAAGGAATAACTATACTGAAATCCAAAGACACAAAAAATACAGAAGATAATGAAAATAATTTTAGAAAACAGGTGGATAAAAAATAATTCTTTTTTACTAAAAGAAACCAGATTCTAGTGACAATAAACTTAGTAGAGACTCCCCTGAAAACAGTATTATCCTGAAATCATCATTATTAAGTTGCTGCAAACAAGATCAGAAACAGAAGCTCAAATAATCCAGGGCAGCTAGTAATGTGATTACTTGTGATTGGAGCACACATGTCCCCCAGAAAATAAAATATTATACACATTTGCAAAAGGAGAAATTTCACATTAACTATTACCACCAGAAAGAGGCATGATAAGTAAGGTATTTAAGTGTTCTTTTTAATTTCTAGCTATCTTCTATCCTCTTCCAAACAAATCATGAACATTTTTAATCCTGTCAGATGATGAGCACATTAAAAATCTTTGCAATGCCTCCTTTGTCCTTGGTGACCTTGTGAGTGTGCTTGACACAATGAATATACTGAAATTTATTAAGGTTCAGAATACTCATTTCAATGCTTCTGTGGCTGAGATGATTTTTCTATTAAGTGGTCTCTGTAATAATTTACCAGCATTTTGGACTAAAGTACACTGATTTCTCAAGCAGCTGCACAATTCCTGACACTTGAGGTCTTATATTATAACCATGTTTTGTTTCATAGAAAATGTCTTGTTAAACATAATGGAGGTCCAAAGAACATTTCTTCCTTTGCATAGGCATTCATTTTAAACCCCCTTCCACTGGTCTAAAATGCAGCATAGAAATGAAAAGATCACAAAGTTAGGATTGTTAGGTGTTTTTATTTGGTTTGACTTGGTTTTCTCTTAAACATATTGCATAGGTTTCAGGGTAAGTACATTAAACATTTAATACAATCAATTGATAAGACACATGATTACAATACTAACTATATCACATCCTATAAACATGCCCACCTGAAAACTCACTGCAGACACCATCACCTTTAGAAACTAAATTATAAAATAAACAAATACATTTTGACAAACTCTTGAGGTTGCTAACGCAGAGGTTTGGGTAAATCTTGGAGTGATTTGCTTTCATATTGAAACACCTGGTTTCAAGTTGTAGCATGAATGTTTTGCACAGTGTAATTCAAAAACTGCAAACCACAAGAACTCATGACTAATATGCAGCACATAAGTGACAAAAACAAAACAGTAGTATAAATGCAATGCAGTAAATCAAGGCCAGATGCAACATATAATAAATCAATCAAAACTGCCAAAAAATTACTAAATATAGTGAATTTAATTAAAGCCTCTGCTGTGTCTCTAGACAATTCAAGTATAATCATTAGCATATGACTCCTGTTGGGTTTTTTTTTACCTCTTATTTAAGCCATAGCTTGGCCTACTTTCCTCTCATCATCAAGAAAGATCCATAAAAAGTGACAGGAAGAAGAGAGAGCAAACACTATGGCAGAGGATGCCGTGTCTCAGTTGTACTCAGGCTATAGAAAACACTAATTCTGAAAAGAGGAACATAAAGTCAGACTAGCTGATCTCATCCCCTGCAAATAACTGGTAAATCTTATCTGTTGAGTAATATAGATATTTGTGGCTTTTTCTCCTGTATGTCCATCTACTGCTTAGAGGCACTATCCACGCCTGATCCACACCATATACTCTTGCAGGTGCACACCTGCCAGTCCCAAGTGTTGGTAATGCCCCACTCAGCAGCATGTCTTTAGTGAAACCCCTGCCATGAATGCAATGGAGTTGAAAATGGAGAGCTTTTGCCAAATTAGAGCCCGTTGTTCACAAATCCATTGGAAAATGCCCTCAGAAAAAAGCAGTAGTGTACTTTGTGTCTGTTCTTAAAGCAGGCCACACAGATTAGGACCATGCATGTGGTTAATGCAGGCTCTGTGGTGCAGTCACTGAGGTGAAGCATACAAGTCAGCATGCTGCCAAGAGCTGCTATGCTAAACCACCATCACCACCTACTCCAGCTAGCAAGTCACACTGTGTGGAGCATCTGTAGAAGTATGTATTCTCTGAAGTGAAGAATCATGCATTCTTCTCCTGTAACAAAATGTGAAGATGTCTCCAATTTATAGATTCATCCACCTGAAAGGGCAGCCAAGTTTTCAGACCCCTTCCTAGGAAAAGTTGATGGAAAATAAGTGAATTTCCATCTTTGAATCCCAAATCTGGCATCCAGACAGATACCACAAATATAAACCACTGTGGGATATTTTTGCTACCTACACAAACACACACACACACACACATGCACATTCTCTTCCAAAAAAAATTATTTCTGATCCCATGAGTATCTTTCCATCTACTAGTTACCACTGTGCATGCTTGTCTACATGTTAAAATTATGCTTCTTGCATTAAGGTTTTTTGCCTTGTCTTATTGAGACGTTCTAAATTATTCTGCTTTATGTTCATCCTTAATAGAACAGAAATCTGCTACAAAACATCTTTCTTAACTGACTGCCTCAGGTGCTCTGCACAGATTTGTGATTTAACAGCTCCTCCTAACAAACATGCATACAGCTTGTTTAATAGGTTTGTTTAACCCTTTGCCTTCTGTGAGGTGTAAGTGGATTATGGACATTTGTCTGGCTATCTTTTTATACAGCTTTCCAAATAATTGTCATAAATATCCCTGCTGCCTTAACCCATTAATAAAATGTAGAAAATGCCTAATGTACCACTTCTATTGATTAAGCAGTTGCTTAGGATACATGTAACAATTGCCCCTCAACATTACACACTGTGGTTCTGGTTTCAAAAAGAGAAGAGATAGATCTAAAGGAAAGACAAAAGAAAAACTCATAGTCACACAAGAATTTCTTTGGTCACTGCTAATGATTTTTCTTTGCCATGAGTTTTCTGAAGATGGGCTTAATGTGAAACATACGGATTCATTATTGCTAAAAATCAACCTCACTTCACACGCAATCATTTGTTTGCTTTCTAGAAAAAGCTATTTATGCAGAAAAAATGCACTCTGGGAGTTTTAATAGCCATCTTGCAATCCTTGTAACAGTAAACTGGATCCTGAACTAAAAACAGTTAACGCAGGAGTGTTTTAGGAGTAAGATGAATGGAGATTGAGCACACAAAAAGGGCTGGCAGTTATCAGGCCTGATTTTCTTTTTTTTTCTTTTCTTTTCAGAAGTCGAGCAAAACCAAATACCTACAGTAGACTAAACATTTTCATTTATAATAGGAAACACTTAAAAGAGTAATAGTTTCCCTATAAAGAAAAAAACCTAAAAGTATGGTAATCACACAAGGCTCCTGAAAAACAAAACAAAAATATCCTGTGGTAAGCTATTAAAATATTAAATATTTATGCTTTCAGAGCTTCATCTATTTCACAACTCCTTAACTATTTTAGCATGATTTTATGAATATTTAGTTTTATAAAAACATTCATTTTGTGATTCTGTTGAAATATTCAGCATAAAGAAAAATGTCATTTACATCAGATGATTGATGTCCAGGATTCCTAAATCAACAAGCCTAGAGACCAGGGAAGGTGGGTAAAAGTGAGTTGCAGTCTGGAGTCTGAAACAGAGTTGTTTTGTCCTTGAGAACAGCTGCATCAGGCGCCCAATAAGGATGCTGGCTGTATTACATTTAAAAACAAGAGGAAGTATGTGTTGTGGCACTTTGTGGGGGAAGATGCAAGTGCAACATGATTCAGCATTGCTGTGGCAGCAGTGTAAGACAGTGGATCTGCTAGCTGAGCTGAACAAAAATGAACAGTAAAACAAATAACTCTGTGCAAAAGCAGGCACAACTTGAATCAAACTGAGTAGAATTAGAGCTCCAAGTGAAATATGCTGTTTGAAAAGACCTCTCTCCTCTCTGGAGACAGTCGTTGCCTCCCTTCTCACACTGCTGTAGCATTACCTGGCTTGCTGGAAAGTAGAGTATATTACATGCAGCGTATATTGACAACAGCGGACAACACTAAATGTTCCCAATTATTTCATTATTTATGAAATGTTTGCTGGGTGCAGTCAGCGGCTTCATGAAGAAAATGCTCCAGCAATGAGGTCCTGCCAGATTTCTGGCAGAGACACATCCAAACACATAAAACCAAACTTAAACACTATCGTTTATGCATAATTCTTTCTTGGCATGTCCTCAGTTGCTGCAATTTGCAGCCAGAAAACACTTGCTTCTACTTTTTTTCATTCTGAAATAATCTGGACAAAAGTGTATCTAATTCCCCTCCTCTCCCAGAAGAGAAACAGCCTTGTCAAGGGCTGTATGCATGTGTGTTTGAGATATGAAGGCTTCCATTCACAGCACAGCTGCACTGACTGGAACAGCCCGGCTTGCTGCCAGATGCCTGGAGCCGCAGCCCCACAGCTGTCCACAAGAGTCACAGGACGCCAGGTCCTGACTTCTTAGCTAGACACAGCCTTGGCTCTGCTCTGGTCACTGATCTTCTTTTACAGAAACTCCTATAAGGCATGTGCAGAACAGTGAGCCTCTTCCGTGCCAAGAGATGAAGTCGGTGCAGATGGGAGTGGAGTGCAGTGCGGAGCCCTGAGCACTTTGGAGAGGTGTTCTTTGGAGCTGATTTATGGCTGGAAAGCCCTCTTGGTGCACATAGTTTGCAAAGCATATGACCTAAGTACTTGCCCACAGGGCCACAATAACATTTATGTAGCATAAATTAATGAGTTTCAACTACTAATTCAATCTGGCTAGTGAATTCTTCTGGTTTTGGCAGAGTCTGACCTCTGCAAGAAAGTTCTGCGCTTACAATGATGACTCACAATTCTGACTGCACAGTGTTTTATAGTCACACACACCCTTATGAGCAAAGAGTGCTATTCATTGAGCAGCCGTGAAAATATACCTCCAGAATACATTTGGATCACTGCTAATTGAAACTTCCTTTTTATAGAAGTTTGATCAAAACCAGCTGTGGTTTTGGAGTCAGTCAGGAACAGATTTATATATTAGATTAGAAATCTGACAATTTCAAATAGGAGTAGTTGAGCTAATACCTATAATTGGCTGCAGAGACACATATAACACATGATGGCTTGAGACTTCCCCAGAGGAAAATCCTTCCCTGGATGAGGAATTTTTAAAAGCATTTTTCTTTTCTGATTCCCCCTTCAGTTAAAGGCTATATCTAAGTAGTACCCCAAATTCAGAGAGACTTCAAGAGTGCTTTTAAAGATGCCACAATCAGAGAATAAAAAAATGAATCAACAAAGGCAAAAAGATGACACCCTTTTCTGTGCCTCTCCCTCCAACAAGTATGATCAGTAACATGCCTATCTGTATAAAATCAGCCATGAGATGTATCTGAGCAAATAAAAATGTTGGAGGGAAAAAGCTGGTGGGTAGCAGTCCCCTGGTCTGTAACTTCCACAGCTATCAAGATCACCTGGTAGGAGACTGACAGTTCTGTTCAGGTATTCTTAAGAAGTCTTACAGGATTCTTAACGCCAAATCTATTCACTTTCACCTATTATTGACTGGTGAGTTGACTGTCTCTTAACGTTTCAGATCCAGTTGTGTCTACAGCAACTGCTCGTGGAGATCCACACATTCATGATTTTCATGTCTGATTACTGCAGTTCATTAGGCCTGTGAATAAAGCCACATGCTTTGGAAAAATTCCAGGTGCACCAAGCCATAGCAGCCTGTCTGCTTAGCATCCTATCACTGTGAATACTTGAGCTCCTCTGTGTGCTGACAGGTCTCCCCTCAGAAACCACATCCAGTTCCAGACTCTTCTCATCACTTTCAAAGTCATCAGCATGACCTGCTGTGATGGCCCGAGCCCCAGACTGTCCAAAAATACTGGGCAGCAAGAAACTTCAAATGCCAGCCCAGACAGCTTTATCACTAATGTGCTGTTTGTGATTTTTATGAAAAAACAACTCTATAACATACATTGTGAAAGTACCAGAAAGTTAATAGTTCTTACAATTCAAAATATTTTTGTTTTAGAAACACATGAAAATGTCAAAATATCAATCATCTAGTGAGAAGAGGGGAATCAAATGAAAGAGGAATTCATTCGCCCTGTTTCGAAAAATTTACTTATCCTGCTGTTACCTTTTTTAAAAAAGCTGTCAGTGACAACCAAGTGAAAGCACAGCATTGGTTGGTTCAGTTAAAAAGAAGGTTGTGTCAGGAAAGAAAAATAAAAGGTGTTCTCAAAATAGGTTGTGATGGGTCTGTTGCATTAGTAATCTCAGAAACCTCAGGTATAACCAGAGAAAAGAGGACTCAAGGTATATTCTCTAAAATCAATGACCTAAACTACTGGGTTTATTAAAGCAATGAAGAAAAAGCCTAAATGAATCCTTGAGTGGCAGCAAGAAAAAGACTGTGTCAGGCAAGATGCACAGGCAATGACTGGTTTTTTCCTGATTAGACAAATTAATTTAGTTCAGAACAACTGAACATTCTTTTGGGTACCTAAAGTCATTCTCAGTTGAGAAAGGATGTACATTTTGAGGTGTTCTCTTTGAGTTATGCTTCTGATGTTGTAAATCAGATCTTAACCTCCTGCTCCACTGACCCCAGACTTGTTTTGAAGCTGATTTAAGAAAATCAGAAGAGTTGAAAATATTGCTCAGTTGAAAAGCATAACACAAATAAAACAGCCATTAGGAAGAAAATCTTCGTTGCTTGCAACACAACTTAGTTCTAAGTCCAATAGTGGCAAGGGTCTGTTTCTCATGAAATTTTACTCCAAGGCTGAGAGTACCTTGTAAGAGTTTTTTTGAGAATATTGCCTGCAGATAAAGCTAGTTTAATTTTGTGGGTCGATTCTGATGCTTTCAGTTACACCAGCAGGAGTAGTAGCATCCAGCCCAAGCAAGAGTTACTTGTATCCCTAATTCTTCACTCAAGGTCTGTCCCTGTATTATATTTACTCATTCTTAAGCCAATGTCACAATGACATGACGTGGCCCAGTTGCATCATCTGGAAGTTGTGACTTCTGCAATTTCCAGCATCTTACCACACAGCACAGAAGCTCAAAGGTGCACAGATCCAATCCAAACTTGTCTGTGTTTTTCATACAATTTCTTGAATAGAAAGGAGTGGCAAAGGTAATTGGTAGTTAAAATTCATAACTTCTACTTCTTTCCCATAAAAAACATAACTATGGATTTTTTTAGTTGATTTATTATACTCATTAACACTGGATTTCTTTAGGGAATACAAAGCGTAACTTTTTGAATGGAGAAACAGACATTCTTAAATGAAATCAAGAAATTATCAAATTGCAGGTGTAATTGTCAGCATTATTATGGAGGCTGCAAATTTCATGATATCCATAATTAGTTCCATGTAAATATTGCATGAATGAAGCACAATGTAGTTCTCTTTTCAAAATAAGCATGTCCTCAGGCAGGAGGATGAATGCTGAATTTTCACGGTTACCACAGCTATACATTTCTAGCATCAGACATAGCTGCTAATGAGTGAAGCAGTCACTGTGACAGATCAAAATATGACACTTTGCATTCCTTAAAGACACAGAATTTAAAAAGTGATGACTATCTCAATTTTTAAAAGCAGTTTTTACCTTATACCATTAAGAAATATAGAAATTAAGTTGGGTTTTGAGGCTTTCAAAAATCTTTACACATCAAGTTAATGGCATGTCGGGCTTCAAAGGGACAAGTGTCAGACTGATTTGGTAAGAAAGCTATCAGAAGTGCATTTATTGACAAGTGTATGAAGAATTATTTTATTTCATTTTATTTCATTGTTTTGCTTTGTTTTGTTTTGTTTTATGCTAGGAGGGAAGAGGTAGAAGCAGGGTAGACAGAATTTGTGTAACGTGTGTAAATGACATTGATTTTGTGCTATAATTCACTGATTCTGCACTCGCATGAAGCATATATATGTTTCATATATATAAACATATATGTTGAAGGGAAAGGTTTTATGCACTTAATTATTTGTGACTTCTTTTGATCTGACTAGAGCTTTTTTAGTTTCATAACCCTAACATGCCAGGCTTGGAGGTAAAAACATGAAGGAAGAATCAAAATGCAGTCCTTGAAGTTTCAGTGAAGCAAATGGAAGAAAATATTTTATAAGAAATCACCATGTTTTACATCCTACGTTACTCCCACATAACGCAGAGGGATAAGGACTTGTTTAGGAGATAACAGATCTTTTTACTCACAAAGTTGCCTGCAACACTGGGGACAAGAATAGTTGATGAAAAATAATAAAAATAAAAAGCTTTGGCTGGAACAGACTGAAGAGTGGGCATTCACTTCTTTGTAAAGGGTTTCCAGCAGAACGTTAAACAACCTGAAATGCTCAAGGTAGGGAAACAAATGTACAGCCCCAAAGCATATATGCTGCCCAGAACTGCTTCCAGGCCTGGTAGACCAACGTAAGTCTTACACAGGTTCTCTTTTAGAGTTTGGCTTTCCATCTTGCCATTTGGCCAGAAGGCTAGGTAGATTATTATCAGCAAATATCTTTGGGGTGCCAAAGCCTGTCATTGCAGATTTGGATTTGTGGGGCAAGTCTGGGTGATGTGGTATTATTCTCAAATTCTTCACTGAGATGCATCACACACCTCAGAAGCTCTGTGGTGCCAAAAGGCATCCTGGACTCATCACTTATACTCAAGTGATGTTACATAGAAAGACCCCTTCCTTCATGGTATAGGTGAGTTATGGGATTTTTTCATCCCTTACATTTTCCATAAAGTAGTTTGATAACAGCTGGTACATTTTTTTGATAAAGATACATAAGATCTACTCATTTATATGTGCTTTAGCAGTTTAGCAGATTACTTGTTAATGATACTTGAAGATGACACTACCAGCTTTTCTCTTTTTTTTTAACAGCATTGAAAAACAGCTGACCTAGTGTCATACTTTAAGCCAAGCCGTTAATCAGCCACGCAGTCTCTCACTCACTTCCCCCCCTTCCTCCTTCAGCTCCGGAGGGGTGGGGAGGAGAATCGAAAGAATACAACTCCCATGGGTTGAGATAAGAACTAAGTATACTAAGTAACTAAGTATAACACAAGGTACAAGTATATCAGTAACTAAGGTATAACACAAATCACTACTGCTACCACCAATAATAACAATGACAAGGGAAATAACCAGGAGAGAGAATACAACCGCTCATCACCGACTGTTACCCAGACTGACCCAAGCAGGTTTGTGACCATCTTAAGAACCTGAACATGCACAAGTCCATGGGACCTGATGAAATTCATCCGCGGGTTCTGAAGGAGCTGGCGAATCAAGTTGCTAAGCCACTGTCCATCATATTTGAAAAATCATGGCAGTCAGGTGA
>WYDI02008594.1:0-11179 GCA_009867235.2 Psittacus erithacus | reverse complement strand
GGGACTGGAGCACCTCCCGTATGAAGACAGACTGAGAAAGTTGGGGCTGTTCAGCCTGGAGAAGAGAAGGCTGCGTGAAGACCTCATAGCATCCTTCCAGGATCTGAAGGGGGCTTATAAGGATGCTGGCGAAGGACTCTTCATTAGGGACTGTAGTGATAGGACAAGAGGTAACGTGTTCAAACTTAAACAGGGGAAGTTTAGATGGGGTATAAGGAAGAAGTTCTTTACTGTGAGGGCAGTGAGGCACTGGAATGTGTTGCCCAAGGAAGTTGTGAATGCTCTATTCCTGGTGGTGTTCTGGGCTGGGTTGGACAGAGCCTTGGGTGGCATGGGTTAGTGGGAGGTGTCCCTGCCCATAGCAGGGGGGTTGGAACTAGCTGATCTTAAGGTCCTTCCCAACCCTAACTATTCTATGATTCTATGATCTAGCCCTTCCAAGTAACTCCCAGTTTACATCCTGGGCATGATACGCTGTGGTATGGAATACCTCTTTGGTCAGTTTGAGTCAGGTGTCCTGTCTCTGCTTCCTCCTGGCTTCCCCTCCTCCCTGGCAGAGCATGAGGCTCAGAAAGTCCTTGGTCAAACTTAACTTCCTAAGCAGCAGCTAAAAACATCAGTGTTATCAGCCCTGTTCCCAGGCCAAAACCACAGCACTGCACCAGCTATTAAGAAGGATTAAAAATGACTGCTACTGCTGGACCCAGGACACCTAGGTTGACAAAGGACAAATGTTTCATTTTAAACTCATCAGTGAAAAGGCACTTGCCTTTCACAGAGCACACACATATCTGTTTTTTTCAGTAACATGGATTTTAACAGTCAGTTTGTCTGCCCACCAGCTTCACAAAAAGCAGATCTAAAGGTACCTCCACAGGCATAGATGGCACTTGAAAGCAAATCTGTGAGCAGGAAGAGCCTCATTAGACAAACAAGCAGTAACTGAGACATCGTAAGTCAACCATGTCAAATAAACAGAACCACCAATATGGACACATCAAGACAGCACAGACCCAGCAGAATGTCACTGTTAGTTTTCTCATACAGCTGCTGCCCCTGTCTGAATCTCCAGAGGGCAGAGTACAAAATTTAGGTGTTGTTTGGCAGATGGAAAATCCCTGGAGAATGCCACCTGTACAGAGCAGCAGGTCTTTTTCCTTCATGCCATGTGTATGTTTTTTGTCCCTTCCTCCAGCCTTACCACCCAACCAGGCAGCTTGCTGTAATGCAGAAGAAACAATTTGCTGGTATAAACAGCTCTGAAAATGGACTTTTAGTAACATAAAACTCAATAAAGCTAGGGTAGCACAGCTTATAGTTATTCTCCCTCACAGTAAAGTCAGGAAATTCATTATTCTCACCTGGTGCTGAAAGATAGTATTCAGCCCTGCATTATTGCATTTTTTAAGAAATTCTTTCCCACTACAAAATAAATTAAATTATGTTTAATTTAAATCCTGAGTTCTTTTTAGACTTCTAACCTCAGTAATTAATAGAAACCCTTTTAATTTTAACCTTATTAGAGAGTGATGAAAAGAGAGACTTTCAGCAACTTTATTGCCACTGTATATACTGAGATCTTCAAACTCTTTCTGCCAACCTTTGGTGAGGCCTAGGAACACCCATGTTTATGCTAGAAGGGCACACCACATGCTTACACTTGTGTTCATGGGAAGGGCTGAAAGCCAGGTTCCTTGGACCTCTTATCAGCCAAGGGCCCCATACCTGAGCTCCAGCATCCCAACACCCTCTGGAGCAAGGTTCAAGCATTAAGCATCAGACCTCACAGAAAGGACATCTGATGCTGGTTACATCTCTTGGCTTTACCAGGGGCTCAGTGAGAAGGCTGTCACTCAGGACAGTGTTTTCCAAACACTGGTTTTCCTGACTTAAATCAGGGACATGGGCACACAGCTGCCTAGGATATTCTTCATGCCTTCAAGCTGTTGGCTCAATGTGATATACTGCCAGAGTTTTCTCTAATCACAAGCAATAAACACTAGAAAATATGCCTAAGCTTCCTCAAGGTTCTTCATGGCTTTCCATGAATGTCAACTTTTTGCAGATGTGACCAAATTTAGGATAGAAAAATATAAATTATTAAACATTAATGACACGCATTAAAATTAGAAAGTAAAACATTTTCATAATAATATGAAAGACCTGACTGATTCTTATGCATAATTTAAAAATTATTATTTTAAAACTCTTTATTAATAAAGAGTTTACATAGCTTTACATATGTTTATGTCTCAACTTCCAGATTATCCATAAGCAGTGAAAAGTTTACTCTTCCTATTAAAAAACTCTTCTATTGGGAAAAGACTTAGCTATTTTTGTGAGAAAATTTATTTCTTTTAAATTCCTTTTATCTACTGTATTTCTCAAATCTGTTTGAAGTTCAGACAGCTCTAGACAGATGAAGTCACTGCTATGTGTTAAAAAAACCACCAACTTTGAAATATAATCAGCAGTTTTTGCATGAGTCAACAAGGGAATCCTTAAAGAAACAATACAATTCCTCTGTGTTCTCCTGAATTATACTTTAATCTGCCTTTCTGACCAGTTCCAAAGTTTGCATCTTTGACTTTGGGCAACTGAAATAATATGGCCCATAACTGCTCAATAAATCTTCTTCATGAAATGTAAAATATACACCAACTTTAGAAAAAAAGATGCCTTCACAGATGATGTGCAAGCTTCTGGGAACATTTAGGTTGCTGGATATTTTCAGAGGCTTACTATAGGTCTTTACTATCCATTCTAACAAAGCATTACCTCAGCATCATTATGAGCGCTATAACAAATTAATGTAGCCTATCCTGTATTGCTGCATCTCATACAAATGATTAACAGTATTTCCCTTTGTATTGCACATAGAAAGTATTTTTTTTGTTTTGCTTTTGTATTTATTTATATTAAAATGGGTTGTTATTGGAAGACTTTTCAAACAGGAGGAAGTGTTTTAAAGGTAGATACAGATAATCATCTTTCAGGATGCAATTCTGCTACAGCGGCGTTGGTGGTAAATCTGTCAGGCTCTTTATTGCAGTAGCACTCAGCTGTGACAAGTGATAGAAACTCCAAAGAAAGAGCACTCTGGACTTACATGGACAGGGCAGAATATGGCCTTTTGTGTTTAAATAATGACATTACTGTTACAGCAGAAGCCTTCACGATTGTAATTTCTATGCACACAGAACTGCAAGTTTTTGCCTACATGCACTGCGTAAAAATGTTCTAAAAAATCTACCCACAAACAGTTTGTAGTTTACCTCTTTCTATGACACTGGTCTCTTCTTCCAGCAAAGAATATCAGTCAAGCATTCTTACCAAGTGAAGAGAGAACATGGTGGGTTAGGTCATAGGGAAGCAGGGGAGATTCTCCTTTCCACAGTACATAGTGCTCCAAAAGAAGCTGTGTAATTTATGGCAGAGATAGCCACAAAAGTAGTTTGATTTCCTGTGGGCTGACCAAGCTGATTCAAGACAAATGATCCTTTGAAGCCTCATTGTAAAACTTCTTCACACAAGTTCTCTGAAGAAATGTTGACCCACCACGGTCCTCTTTCACTCAGAGCCTACTCATAGCTGTACATGTTGAGCTTCCTGACCCCCTTTCAGCCTCATCCCAAGTAACACATGCTGACTTCTTGCTTCCTGTACTTCACCAGTGCTCTTGTGTCATTTCTTCTATGTTTTCCTTTAGACATATAATAATGTGTGACTGTATTGGAGCTTTTGTGGGTTTTCTGACTATTTGAAATGCAGAATGTACTCCTGAAGTGTTCGCACTCCTTTATTTGTGTAAGGAAGCAAAACCTAAGTGGTGTGCTGCAGGCACAAATTGAGAAGATCCAGCAACCAAACTTTCTTGGGTGTTAAATCAGAGGCCTCACACTATAAATGTTTATCTTGATAAACATTCTCTGATTAGAGAATGCAGTTTGACCTCATCCACTGAGAATGTTGCTGAAGTTCAGGAATTCATGAGTTAATAACTCCTAGCTTGCCCTGCTACCTGGAAGAAATCATAACACCATTCTGCATTTCTCTGTCTTCTGCCAAGGTGTTGGGCTAAGATTTTTACAACTTTTAAGCTAAGTTTGTGATGTTATCTTTCCACCAACACTAGCAACCATGCTATTTTTCCTGCTTAGAGTTACATGACTGAAGCCTGCTTGGAAGCTTGGAGGAAGCATTTTAATAGCAAGATGGCATTAATGAAAGCTATACTGAAGCATGAATGGGAGAAAGTATTTTCTCCTTACCTTTGGGACATTTTCTACTAGCCTTCCCTGCAGTGTGGAGTTAAAGACTGGCCTTCCAAGTAATTTTTACTTCTTAAAGTATCCAGATATAACACCTATTCCACACTAGTGTTTATGTCCATAAGAAAAATTTATTTAGAAATACAAGAAGGAGGAAATATGCCATTATTCAATTTATTAGGTTAGAGCTGATATAATAGGATGAGTTGTGTTAGTCTCATTAGCAAAGAGAAATTTCTTTCTGCAAGCCAAGTAGAATAATAAAGGTAACTGTATGACAGTTTGAATGAAAATGAGACATTTTTATGCAGGTTTTACTTCTATTTCTAATGTTTAATAGCCAGAGGAATAATATTCTCCCTTAGTAAAATAAAAATAAAAATAAAAAATGCCAACAAACCAACCACCAACAACAAAAATCCTGCAAAAAAACTCTTGCATATCATACGTAGTCCTAACAAAAATGTCAATAAAGATAAGTAAGTGCTGCAGCTCAGAAGAATGGATATGGTTAAATAAATTATTAACCTGTTGCATCTTTCCTGAGTGGAATGCGGGTAATTATAATTAGTGAGGTTTTTATTTTTACGTAATAGTGTCATATACTGCTTAAAATGAGTGCTGTTTAAATCTGTCCTGGGTTCAGCTATAGCAGTCTTTTTTCTCCCTCTTAATAGCTGGTGCATTGCTGTGGTTTTGACTTTCAGCCTGGAAGCAACGCTAACACCGATGTTTTTAGTTGCTGCTCAGTAATGTTTACTCTGACCAAGGACTTTGTGAGTCTCATGCTCTGCCAGGGAGGAGGGGAAGCTGGGAGGAAGCAGAGGCAGGACACCTGACCCAAACTAGCCAAAGGGGTATTCCGTACCACAGCATGTCATGCCCAGCATATAAACTGGGGGCAGTTACTCGAAAGGCCCAGATTGCTGCTTAGGTTGGGCTGGGTGGTGAAATAGCTGTCTACCTTGCCTGGTCTCTCAGATGATCCCTTTGTTGTGGGGTTGCTGAAGGTCAAAGAGTGCCAATCGTGACCACAGCAGTGTGCCAGCAGCCACATCACATCAATTGAGAAAAAGTTCTAATGGACACCATTTTGCTTAAGTATCTCCCCCACAACCATAGAACTGCTATTGCAATTTCATGCCACATGAAACCAAAGAAAAGCTTCATATGTACTTTTAAGGGTAAAAGTACTGTATTTCTTATACTTCTATATTAGACGACATCCAAATTGTTTAAATGATTGCTTCTAGTGTTAAATCTACAGGTCTAGGAGTCAGTTATAGACTCTCTTGCATTTCCATGTTTCATCTAGGCTAGAGGTATCATTAGAATAGCTAATGATATGCTATTCTAATGCGGTAATTTGCTAACACTTCTTCCTGAATCAAATTAAGCTTGAAAGTATGAATACATACAAGAAAAGTATATACAGTCAACAAGCAAACACACATAAAAGGATGAATAATATCTCATGCAAACTATATTATGATGATATAGCTATGCAAACAAAGAAAGAATGTAAAAGATGTTCTTCATATGGGGATAAATGTGAAATAATGATCAGAGAAAGAAACAGTCATTAAAGTGAAGATGAGGTATGGGTGATTTCCCTGATTAACATATATTTTATAAATATTGATAAGACAATAAAAAGTCCTTTAAAAATTACTTATTCTATTAAATAATATGGACAACACCTTTAAGATGCTTTTAATTTTTTTTCAAATGAAGCAAAAAATATCTGCACAGAAGAAGTAACAAAAACTATGCAAATGGTCTAAAAATCAAGAACCCTTTATATTGAACAAACTTAATTAATATGATGTGTTTATAGATGGTGCGGAATAAAACAAACATCATCACTGAATCTAATATCCCCAAAGGTCAATGTTTTAGTTTATCTACCTCCTTTAGAAAATTATGGGTCTGACATTAGATTCAAACCAAAAGATGTTGCTCTTATACCTTTGGGACTATTCACAACTAAGATTTTTGTTTCAGCCTATTTCTAATATTTATGTAATCTACATTGTAAACATGCCAAAATCTTAGGAAAAGTAGACCTTTTACTCTGTTCTACTCAATATATTCAGAGAAGCAGAAAAAGATATCTAAATTCAATTAAATGAACTGTTAGCTTGTAAATTATGGATGTGAAAATTAATGTAGTTCTACTTTATAATGATTTGAAGAAGTTAGTCTACAACACTTGAAGCTGCTACTTTATAAAATATTTTTTTATTATTCATCTTACTGTAGCCATTATTTTTTGTTGTTTTTTTCTTAATTTTTAACCCAGTTAAAAAAAAAAACAAAACCAAAAAACAAACAACAAAAAAACAAAAAGACAAAACTTTCTATAATTTGGCATACCAAACACCATTAGTCTATGAAAAGGTTTCAGATTAATTAAAAAACTAGGAATATTATTAATTCTGTTAATATTAGTCACAAAATTGGAAAACAACAGAATTTGAACATTATGATACCTAACTTTAATCTTAGGGACTTTGTTAAAGGCTTACTAGTGTCCATTCAAAATCTTACAGAATTTGAAAAGGAAAGGCTAAGAAAAAGCATATTTATGAAGATATGCCTTTAAAGAAAAAAACCTTACTTTTCAGAAGTAGAAGATATTGCAGTAACACAGTTTAAGGCTATCTAATGAACTGAAATTTAAAGATCCAGTAAAATGACGTAAATAGCCGCACAGATGTACTAGGTTAGAAACACCCAATGCTAGAACTGAAAGATGTGAATGTTTAAAACGTCAAGTCTTTCAGGCTCAAGGCAAACCTCAAGATCAAACAACCAAAACAGCACACCACAACTGAAAATAGTTCCAAAACGCCACCTGCAACAGAATACAGGTGCACACATGTGTTACTGGGGTACCTCACTAGGGGATGCTGGCCATCTTGCTCAGTCTCATGCCCAGAAGCAACTTTGGATCTGGATATGGCTCAGGACCCAGCTGTCAGGGAGACATCCTTGTTCATGTGGCACCCTCAAACTGAGACCTCCTGAGATCTGGCACTGGGATTCGTGGACTTCATCAAGCACATCCTTCTGAAACAATGGGAAGCTAGCAGCTGTGGGACCTGGGGAGGGAACAGTCTTGATGTTTGGCACTGTTTCCAGCCTGCATGAGAATAAAATCCTACTGTCCTCTGTGGTAGTTCCTAAGGTCAATTTTCATTTGGAGAAAGGAATGGTTTAAAGAAATTAATGTAGGGGAAGTAACTGTGGTGGGATACATTGCACAGATTAGACTATATCACAAAATAAAGACTTTGTTGGTTTGGATGTGGGATTTACAGTGAAGGAGGGGCATATTTTTCTACAGCACAGGCAAAAGACAAATGCAGTTAATTTTTGTAACATATTTGATACTAAATCTGAAAAGCGATTTTGTATAGGTAACTCACTTCACTAGGAGCTATAAGATGTTGATAGATTGTATCACTTGGTCATGTAGGAATGTTTAAATATATGATATTTGAAGCAAAAATGCCTTGCAAGTCTTGTGCAAATACTTCTTCACAGAAGCCTAAAAACCACCACAGGACTGAAACAGTGAAAATTCTGCTAGGCAAGCCGCAAATACCGAATTGAAACAGAACAGGATCTCAGCAATTTGCTTTCACTTGGCTAGAAACTCCATTGGAGAGTGTTAGTCATGTCACATGTTAAATAAACAAATATTAGCTGACACGATTTAAAATTAAATCTGCTTCATAATGATCACTGTACTACCAGAAAGCAAGAATGAAATAAATTTTTTTTTCGCTTCAATTTTCCATCAGAGTATGTAAATATATTCTATAATTTTCAAACAAAGTTAGCTTTTCATTTAAACTTATTTTTACATTTCTGCATTTCTTACAGCAGTATACAACCTTGTTTCCTTAGAATGTGATTAATACAAAGAAAGTGCTTTGCTAATGGCACTATCTTTCTTGTTCCTTGGTATATTACTTCCTGCATCTTATCTAAATTAGATATTTCTTTTAAACTGGCCTAGTGCACCTGTACACCTAAAAGGACAGTTACAGCAGATCTTGGTTAAAGATTGGAAAATAAATAAAAACAAATAATTAATATCTATTTTTCAATACTAAAGTCAGCAACATTACCTCAACTGTTAGAACAGTGTGACTAAAGTTAGAATGCTGATCAAGAATCAGGATTCTTACTTCAGCTTTGTAGATTTTGATCAAATCAATTGTTTAGAACCCAGTGTTGTGTTTTCAGCTGGGGTAGATGTAATTTTCTTCCTAGTAGCTAGTATAGTTCTGTGTTTTGGTTTTAGTCTGAGAATGGTTTTCATGATGCACAGATGTTTTAGTTGTTGCTAAAAACAACCAGTACTCTGATGGTCAGGGAGATTCCTACAGATTAGTTTTGCATTGTTAAGTCCAAATAACAGCATTGTCTATTTTCAGGAGCTTTTACTTTAATTTAATAATACCTCCCAAATCGCTCCCTATGGCTAGTGAAAGTAAAAATAGAGGTGAAAATAGGCCATAATTGTATGTATGTCCCAATAGAATCTTTCTTATGCAGTAAGTTATCCTAGCAACTTACATTATGGTGTTCTCAGGTTGAGTGCTTATTCTACGTAATACTTAGGGGAAGGCACTGTCAAAGCAGAGAAGCTTCTCAGCAGGCAACTGCAGTTTTGTTTTCAGCTTAGGGGTGGGGCTGGCTCCTGGTGCTTATCTGTCATTTTTACCTGCTGAGGTCAGTTCCAAATTGCCTGATGATTAAATAAACTTAAAAATAGCTCAGAGGCTCTATCTGACTAAAATTGCTTGGTGAAATGGAAAGAAAAAGGTGGTTATAATTTGAATTTTGTGCAAGTTTTGTACACAAGGAGCATCAAAGGAACTGTAGGAACTGAAACAAAATCTGAACAGAAGTATCACAAATGTAAGTGGAAGAAAAATGGAAGAAAAAAGGCTGGAAGATAAAAGATGGAGCACAGGATGCTAATGTGTGATAAGTTTTAATGAAACATTCTACATGTCAGGTAAATTTAACCCCTCTATTAAGCCCTGCACATTTTCTTTGAAGTATTGTAGTAGGTGTAATTACAATATTTAAGGACAGTGATTAGGCAAAAATCTTTTTCTTAAAATTTAAAAATAGCACAAGAAGAGCAGAGAAAATGTCTACAAGATCACCTAAAAATTTAATGAGGTTAATCCATATCAGCAAAGACTCTTTTAGCAAGCCTGGAAAAGTAGTATCATTCAACTGAGTAGAAACAGCAGGTAATGCAACACCAGAAATAAGGTGTTATAAGTATCATGGTCAGACCAAGATTGATGAATGATGCTTAAGACAAATCAAAACAAAATGTTTTGGAAAAAACCAAACAAACAAGTGAAAAAAAAGAATTCAAAGGTAAAAGACATGACATAGGGC
Source organism: Psittacus erithacus (assembly GCA_009867235.2). Classification (NCBI taxonomy): domain Eukaryota; kingdom Metazoa; phylum Chordata; class Aves; order Psittaciformes; family Psittacidae; genus Psittacus; species Psittacus erithacus. The sequence goes on along the minus strand of WYDI02008594.1, from coordinate 1,475 downwards.
TGAAAACAAATATAACCTCAAGGCTGTCTGAGGCCTGTTCTCAAAAAAAATGTTCAAAAAATCCTCAGAGCTAATGGGCTGAAAATCAGGCCCAATTTGAGGAAGGGGAAAACTGGCTGTTAAAGTCATCTTGGTCCAAACCATTTTCCTGTTTTTCTGAGGTGATGACCTTAAAAAAAGCCCAAATACTGAAGTAAAAAATTTAGCTATTTTATACATGCAATTTTGCAAAATGGGATGAAGCATGGATTATAGCATTACCTGATGAGGTTCGATTATATCCACTGGAATATCATAGTAGAGACACTTGCAATTTCTATTTTTCAAGACAGTAGTGACTTCCTTATTCAAGGTTCTTTGAAGCATATTGCAGTCAGTCTCTATTACATCTAACTAGAGTTGACAACTGTAGCACTAAAGATACTGGCATATGCTAGGCACAGGGGGTTTTGTGTGTAAAGACAATTTTCAAGCAATCAGAAGTTTAACAGAACAGATGTCTGAATTTCTGTGGTATATTGAAAATCATAGGTGTTATTCACTGAGAAGATACAATTCATATCTCACCCATTTTTGCCAATTTTACTTGTAAATTGTTATAGCCAATTCAAAGTGCCAACCACCTCCCCTTCCAAAGGAAAATCTTCTCTGTAAAAAGGCAGAAGTGTATCATGCGCTATTGCATAAAACATAACAAAACCATGATAAAATTAACATAACAAACCCAGGATAAAATTAAATGAAGCTATGGGACCAGAAATGCTAGAAAAGTAAAATGAAAAGCCAGTTCTTCTTGAATAAATCTTACACTTGGAAGATCAGCTTCCAGGCAAAATGCAATGTAAAAAAAAGAATATAGGCATAAATGAAAACTACCATAAACAGTATAAACATGTTAGTATAACTTTCTACAAGGACTGCTGCGAAGATTGCTTTTACTAATACAATCACTCAACTAATGCAAACATTGGTATGGAATCACATCATGGGATCACATTTCATGAACTCCTCTTTCTATGCTGATAATATGTTGTGGTTTTAAACACATAGGCACTGCAGCCTTAGTAAGATACTGTATTTCTAACAAGGTATACTAATACCTTGCTATAGAAGGTATCCTAACACTTGCATCCTGCAATCCTAATAAGGTATCAAAACTTGCTAAAGTCCATCTAAAATGGCATCTTGCATGAGAAAATGTGCAGTGTTATAATACGAGTTAAAACAATCTTTGAGCACAGTCGCATCTGGTGTTGAATTTTATCTATCATGTTAAGCTGCAGGTTTGCCAACAAAGAACACATCAGTGTGCATTATTACATTATCTATGCACCGTGGTTAGTAAGAATAAAATGGGAAAAAGAGCCACAATCCAAGCTACATATCCTTGTAAGCTTATGTCCTGGGCTCAGCAGTAGCAGCCATTTTTCTCCTTCTTAGTAGCTGGTGCAGTGCTGTGGTTTTGACTTTCAGCC
>WYDI02008591.1:0-26943 GCA_009867235.2 Psittacus erithacus | reverse complement strand
GAAGAAGTTCTTTACTGTGAGGGTGGTGAGGCACTGGAACGGGTTGCTCAGGGAAGTTGTGAATGCTCCATCCCTGGCAGTGTTCAAGTCCTGGTTGGACAGAGCCTTGGGTGACATGGTTTAGTGTGAGGTGTCCCTGCTCATGGCAGGGGGTTTGGAACTAGATGATCTTAATGTCCGTTCCAACCCTGTCTATTCTGTGATTCTATGATATCTTGATGCTACAATTTCCAAAATATGTCTATCATATCAACAGAAATCAGAATTATTAATTTGTTATTTAATATCCTGCTGTCCACCCTTTACTGGGTTCAGACATTGTTTCATCAAATGAGAAGTAAGTTGCTGGATTTTTTTTTCCTTTATACATTTTGTTTTGTTTCAGGTCATGTATTTATCTGTGCCTCTTACTAGGTTCTTACTATCACATAATACTTCCATGAGCCTATGAATTAACAGGGTTCATTGTTTTCCATGATGTGTGTTTTCTCCACATTTCCATGTTCCTGTATCTTTTGTGACCCTGATTTCCTCATACGACCTTTTGTTTTGCCAATTATAATATGTAGTAAAATATAATCCAAACAACACCATGGGGTGCAGGCTATTGCTGCACCTGTGTGTGTGTGCTTCTCAGCATCAATATTCTTTTTTTTAATCTCTTGCTACATGAGATAAATTCAATGTCACATTTCCAAACATGCTGTTGCCAATGTTTTAGGGCTTTTTTCAAATGTTTCCAGAAAGCTCTTTTACTGCTTTATTTGGCTATGAGAGTTTAATTTCCTTAGTGTATGTCAGTATCAATGTCTAGATCATGAAAAAAAACAAACAACTGTCTCAAAATAATCAGCCTTTTTTTTTACTTTTAAGAAAACTTCTTAGTACTTTAGAAATGAACTTTTTCTACTGCATTCCATGTTCTGAGGTTCCTTCAATTTCCTACATGCAAGTATTCAAAATGACATTGCCTCCACTGCTGCATTCTGCAGGGGTGGCAAGGAATAGTGGACGTTAAATGATTGAAATCACCATATAATTTTCATTCAGCTACTGATATTTAGTGTGGATATTCTAAAAGACATTGCATAGTGCCTTGTAGCTCTAGGTAATCTTTACATACACTAAACAAATTCAAACAGGATAGTTAAACCATTGATATATGGTTATAGCAGGAGTAAGTGCAATGTTAAAATTAACCTTATATACAAAATCTATGGATCCAGCATGACTTCTTCTTCTAATTAACTGAAATACTCAGCATCAGTGTAAATAGCCTTCAAGGCAGTAGTAAGGATGCACTGATTAACATAGTAAACAATCTTGCTCATCAGTTAATAACCAAAGCACCAAAAACCAGCTATATTTAGTGCTCTGCTGGCAGACAATCAAGACCCAAACAAACAACTGCTGTTTTACAATCTAAATAAGACTGAGGATGTACTAAGTTGTAGTTGAAGGTTACTGTGGACAGACAATGTTTACAATACAGGAAACTAAAAAGTCACACAATGTTCAGATATAAAATTCAAGATCTTTTGTAATTATAGAATTTCATAATAATCTTCTGGTTGGAGAAGGTGCCTTGTTTTCAGTTTGTTTGTTTACATTCATTATATATTGAAAGCTTATTTATTATGCATGAAGGCTAAAACAGGTAGAGACCTATCACTGTTCATAGTAATTGTGTCTTCAACAGCATGAAATATTGTTGATGAATGTTCTAAAAGATTAGCGAAGAATCTTAACTTCTTAATATATATTTTGTTTTCCATCATCTTTAAATGTTCAGTGTTGACTAAGGTAGAATATTTAAGTGTTACTGAATACTATCATTTCATCATCTATACTTTTCAATACGCTGCATGAGCATTGCACTGTGCATATCTGAAATAAAGTCCCAGTTCCCCAGAAAGCTTGCACAGAGCCAGCACAATTTATTTTCAAATATGTGGATGTTTCCAGATGTTATTGAAATCAAATACAGTATAATACCATTTAATCATGTCATGCAACAGGATCCCTAGCTGCTTTAGAAAACGGAATGAAAATCTGAAGATGTTACATAGCATTATCTTATTAACTCATGAGTGAATCTTTGAACAGCCTGATTATTACCTCTTGCAATAAAAATCTGTAGTTAAAATTTCCAAATTCAGATAAAACTGATAGCATCTCTCATTAAAAACTCCAGATTAAGGCATCATCAAACATTTGTTTAATTCCCAATGCGAATTTTAATCAATGAAATAGAATTTTGTAAATTCTGTGGATTTTTTTTTTTTTCATTCCCCCAGCAAGGTTGGGTATTATCTAAGGAGTGAAAAAAGAAAAAAAAAAGAAAAAAAAGACGGATACACACTATCATGCTTTAGAAAGAATTTAATGAAAAATAAGTATCAAAAGGAAGATACTTCCAAACTATATTTAATTATTCAGAAAGGAGAAGCAAGATTTACTTTTTGAAATTACTGATGAACTCTTAAGAATTTTTGGTGAGGACTGTCTGAAAAATCCTGGCAGAGACATTGTGTCAGATCTCTTTAACTGCCATATATTTCCTTTATGTTATGCCCAGTTACGGATAAAACACAATGAGCATTTTTTATTCACGAGCTGCTGCAGTTGTCATCCAAGTTTAGGTTTAAAATCTGAATCTTACTCCTTTAGCTAGCTGCAGCTTCTCTGGACATCATGTTCCAGTACATCATGTACATGTTCCAGTACATCAAATACATGCCTATCAGTTTAGAGACAGTGATGCTATGCAGGACAGTATCAAATGCCTTGCACAAGTCCAGATAAACAACATCAGTTGCTCTTCCCTTATCCACCAATGCCATAACCCTGACATAAAAATACTAGAATATAGTTTATTATGATTAAAACATAACACAAAAATTGAAGGCAATATTGCAATTAAATTAGCAAATATTTCTTAAAACATTAAAAAGGATGACACTATTTTAAAAGTCTAGTTCAGTCTTTTCTGCATTTCAGAAAGAAGTATTTTTGAGGAGTTAATGGATTAAACCAAATATTCAATGAAAGCATATTATGCATATGAATGATACCAATATATATAAAAGATGTTTTTCCTCTTCAACTTGACTTTTAATTTTGAATGTTAATCTCAGTGTGTGCCATTTAAAACACTCAAAATATGTGTGAAGGGTTGTGAATATAACAAAAGATGCATTCACTGAATTGAGAGGGTTTTGGGTTTTGAATGAATGAAAGAGATTTTGAAATTCATTCCAATTTTATATTTTGAAAATTTTATGGACTGAGAAAACTGCCTTTCACCTGTCATGTAGAGGCTTACAGTCAAGAAGGATAAATAGCAGTTGCAGAAGGATCATCAGAGAACATGATTCCTACTCCCAAAATAAAAACAAGGGGTCAGGAAAGCCCCAAGAGAACAAATAGCAGAGGAAGGCGTAAAAGGGACAAGATGAGGGGGTGGAGTTTCTCTTTTTTTACAAGTAATGTTATCACAGCTGAGTGAGTCAAAGTGAAAGGAATCAATTTCTATGTCAGCCTTCATTTTCTAATTACAACCATGTTTACTGGACTGAGCACAACTATTACTTCTAATGTCATCATTAAGAAGTGTCTTTAGCCTCCTCTCACTAAACAATATTCAATAAACCATGATAAGCTATTTCCTGTTATTTGAATGGATCATATACTTTACAGCTAAGCTACTTACAAGTGACCTCAATATTTTCCTGTTTTGGTGCCTGTTGCATCCCTAAGTCTTCAAAGACATTGGACTGTGAGTTGGTTTTATTAGGGATTTTAATTTTTTGCTGTTTGTTTGTTGTTTGGTTTGTTGTTTTGGGGTTTTTTAAGATACTACATTAAATTGAGGACAGCATAGCTTTTCTTCTGTTTCTATCCCTTATTTATGCAAATGGTTCATTTATTTCAAAGTATAGAAACTGCTGTCTGAAATACAGTTTGCAAAACTACTAGAAAAGTAAATTGAAGTGCTTCAGACATGGAGCCAGAATTGTCTGGAACAGTTCCCCTGGGAGAGAAGCTCCCAACAAATCACGTGCACCCTTTACACCCTGAGATGTCCTATGGGCTAAGGTTGCATCAAAAACCCGAGAATGACCCTGCAAACAGGAGAAAAATTAATCTGAATATAATAGGACTCAACTCAGTCAAGTAAAATCTTAATGGTTTCATGCTTGTGACTAATAGTTATCTGTAAAACATTAAGAAGGTTTCAGACGATTTTATTTTTTTTTTTATAAATAGACAATAAAGCTTAGATATGTATGTACATGGTTAAAGTAGTTTACAACCTAGTACCACCTATATCCCAAATACAAATATTCTGCTTCTGTTTTCACAGAGGATGATCTGGGTTACTTCAAGGCTTGCCTTTTGAGGTGCACTATGGTTTCTGGTTTACATACTATAGGTATGTAAACTCACAAAATAGTTTTTTTCTGCATAGCTATAAAGTCGTAGAAAATTAGTAAGTCTAGAGGCAAGAGTGAAGTGAAGTGCCTGGCACTAGGTAGATAAATTCTGTAGTTGTATGACTTTCAGGGTGTTTTTATGATTGTGCTAGCATTCCAAGAGTCAATTCAGCTTACCCTATTGAAAATCTAATTGCTCTTTAACTGTTCTAAATCTTTGTCCACAGGAATTGATATATCTAAATTGGACAACCAGTTTCAGTGTTTGATGTGAAAGATGCCAACACAAAATTTCTAGTAAAATCCGATTGCAGTCAAATTGTTCAAAATCACTTCAATCTTGAATTTTTTGCTGTACAGTATTCTTACTTTATCTGTCATTACAGCCTTATTATTTCTCTGTTAAAGTTGTCATCAAGTATTTTATCTAAACTTTTTTTTTTTTTAAGTTTAAAATTACAGGTGGGATTTTTCTGCCTATGTATTGTACTCTTTAATAATTCCAGTAGGATAGGAAATATGCTATGAGGAAGAAACTATTGCTATGAATTAACAAATGTTTAACATCCCATGAAATTTTGTGGTGAAATGGCTGTTTCATGTAATTCAAATTCTACAATATTCAAATGTAGAACATTTATTGCTGTCTTTCATTTGATCTGAACTGTGGTCTCAGAGAATATGATATTAATGCAGTAATAACACTTAAGATATATTAGTGAAAACACTAACATAAATTGTCGCAGCTGCTCAGCTGGTAAAAAGCAGAACATGCAATTAACAGAATTCAGTACATCTCCATTTCAGTCAGTGGAGTTGTGTTGATATTCACCAGAAGATGGTTCATCCCATTATTTCTAATTTATATGTATCTTTTTGTGAGCAACAGTTATAACAATGCATCCAATTATCTTGGACAAAAGACTGTGACTTAAACTGGTTCGATAATATAAAATACATATCATCTTCTTTTGTTGTTCTTTGACAATTGTTTGACTTCAGACATTTAATTGATTTGTTTTTTTTAAGCTAATGTGGGATAGTTCAGGTGAGGCACCTATGTTAGATACTTCGATATTGTTGGCCACTTGATTACAATTATTTTATCTCAGTGTTTACTATGAGTGTCTTGTGATTTTTTTTTCTTAATAGCTAAGATATGAAGTTGCATTTAGCATCTTACAAAAACGTTCTTGTTACATGAATGGAAGAGCATTCTTACTTCTTTACTTTTTCTGGTTTCTCTCAGGAATTACATTCTTCTGTGCTAGGAACTATTTTCAGCCAATACTCTTTGTCCTGGATTCAGCAGTAGCAGTCATTTTTTCTTCTTGGTAGCTGGCGCAGTGCTGTGGTTTTGACTTTTGGTCTGGGAACAGTGCTGATAACACCAATGTTTCTAGCTACTGCTTAAACCTGACCAAGGTTAAGTACTGCTTAAGTCTGACCAAGGACTTTCGGAGCCTTATGCTCTGCCCTGGGAGGAGGGGAAGCCGGGAGGAAGCAGAGACAGGACACCTGACCCAAACTGACCAAAGACGTATTCCATACCACAGCACATCATGCCCAGGATGTAACTGGGGGCAGTTACCCGGAAGGAGAGGACTGCTAGGGTGGGGCTAGGTACCTGTCAGTGGTGAGCTGTTGTGTTCTCTTCCCTCGTTATTTCCCTTGTCATTTTTTATTATTGGTGGTAGCAGCAGTGATTTGTGTTGTTACTTAGTTACTGGACTGTTCTTATCTCAACCTGTGGGAATTGTATTATTTCAATTCTCCTCCGCATCCCTCCGGGAGCTGAGGGAGGAAGGGAGGGGAGTGAGAGACTATGTGGCTGGGCTTAAACCACAACACTGTTATACATCTTGTTCAGTCTCTTTTGGTTGGTAGGTATGGGCTGCCTTTCAAATATCTGGGTTTTCTCAAGGGAAAGAAAAGCCGCAGAAAATACTTTGCATAAGGGTAAGCAGAAAAAAAAAAAAAAAACAATGAAAAATTAGTTATTTAGAAATAATACAATATATTGACAGTGCTTTGATTTTTTCTATAATATTTAATATTTTTACTTTTTCCACATTTAAGAGTCATTTCAAAGAGTATCTGTGCCATAGTTCTTCACATATTCATTTCTAGTTTTTCACTGACTCCATCCCTACACGTTTGTTTTTTGAAATTTATTTTTTTTACATTTTTATTAAGGTAAAGGTGTTGTAGTTTTGGTTTGGTTGGTTGGGGTTTTTTTATAATCTTAAATTACTGTTAACGTTATGCTCATCTATTTCCTCCTACTATTTCTAATGTAGAAAAATGAGTTAGAGGAATTCATACTGTAATTACATAATATGCTTACAACAATTCCAAGTAAATACTCAAAGAGAATTTAAAAAAAAATAGTTACATAAAGGCAAAATTTTAGAATTGTTTATTAAATTTAAAACAAAATGGTTTTTAGAATATTTCTCTGTTTCTTCCTTTCCTTCTACAATAAAAGAATGACATAAAAAAAAGTCACAGATGTGCAGCTACATTTTACTATAGTCTTCTTTATGAGGGTTTTTCAGATTTAGGTATTTATTCCTGTTATGTGGTAGGTTATTTGCTTAAAAAAAAAAAAAAAACAAAACCAAAAACGTCAGATGTTATCAAACATTTGTAGAAGCTAAGGCACTTAAACTTTGCTTCAAACCTCACTGTAACCTTTTACAGAATTATTTTTACAAGAATATAAACCTAACTGTCCTTAATTTGACCAAAAATCCCTTCAGCTCAGCGGTCTGTCTCTATTAACAAATACCTCAATAGATATCTTGAGAAAGAACAGAGCAGGTTAGGTACATAGGGAAGTTCACTAAATTCTAAAACTGTGCTGCTCACAAACTTCCTTTAACAATGGTGATGGCTTTTTCTTCTATCCCTTTGTCAAATTAAGTGTCTCAGGCTCTTCTGATATGAAAGACCAGAGCCCTTAGAGCCCTCAGACTTCTCTTTTATAAGCTGAATAGGTCTAGTCTACTTAGTTATTTGCTGTATGTATCATATATTTAGATACAGTAGGAAGATTCTTTATGTGTAAAAAACATTTCCTTAAGATTAAGAATATTTAACTCCTAAATCAGGATGTAAATAACAGGTAAAAAACTTGAAGTGCCCATGTTTTTAATATACTTGCTGTTGAATGAGCAAGTGCTGACTTGTGCTACATTTCAGAGGTTCACTTATATCTCTAGTACTTTAATTTACTTTCTGAAAGATGTCAACACGCCTGATTTGCTGCTTCTGAGTTAATAAGGAATTGAATAAAAAATTTTCATCTCTCTGCATCCTCCAAAACAGCAAAAGAGTTTAAAATAAACAACTAGATAATTTCATCTCTTTTTACTAGAACAGCCCCAGAATAGTAACTTCATCTGTCTCCTAGAGGCACTAACCAGGACATGTGATTACATTAGTATATTTTCAGTCTCTCTCTTTTTTTTTCTCACTCTCTTTTAAGTTTCATCACCAAATAAAAGTAAATAAAGTTAAATTTGTAGATGTCTCATCAAACAGTTGAGCACAAGGTTCAAACATCCTGATAACTAGAGAAAACACATTCCTCTGCTGTCATAGTCACCCAGTCCTTTTGAGTCCTAGGAAAATTGTAGAGTCTGTCATAAGTTACTTGGAAAAGCAGAACTATTGTTTATAAAGGAATTACGTTTGACAGAGAAAGCTGATAACCAAGATTCTGGCCCTTGATTTTAGAGTTTTCTCTCATTATAAAATCAGCCTTGGCGCTAATCATGTCAAAACTTGCAAAGCTTCCTTTCTATTGTGGTATATTTACATAAAGTAATAGCTATATTGAATATCAAAGTATGATTTCAGAACAAAATAGTATGGAATTCTAATTGTCTAACTAATTTTTAAAATCAATCCCAAGTAAAGGTCACCACCAAGGTTCTCAGTAAGTTTTCCTTTTCACATTCATGGCATAATAAAAAGAAAGCCGGAATAGTCCAGGCAAAGGAACCACAGACAGTGCTTCCCTGGTTGCATTGTCTTCAAATGATTATCACTTGGTCATCTCTAACAATAAAATAAGCAGATTCACATAGAATAAATACATAAACTATAAAAGTTTACATCTTAACTACTACTGGCTATGTGTAAAGACTATGCTCCTCCATATGAAGGAGAAATATCAGAGGCCTGGCACTCTGATATTTCTAACTGCAATGGTCTTTAAAAATTCTTACTTTCCTTTCAAATATGTGATACAGCAGCAGCCTAGAGAGAGTCATTTCAGCTTGCTCTGCAGAGCAACTCTTCACATTATGAGGACAACTGTCTTCAAAAATGAATTAAGACCTCCAGTGCCTGGAGAGTTGTGTGGAGCTCCGGAGCTTTGTTGCTGTTTCAAGAACAGTTCAATTACGCTCACAAAAATAAACTGCAAAACTGGTCCAAAGATGAAAACTGCTCCTCCCACGTCTTTCATAGAAAAAAGAAAAACTGGTCCAAAGATGAAAACTGCTCCTCCCATGTCTTTCATAGAAAAAAGAAAAAGTATATCAGCTATATCAAATATAACAAAATATCTAATACATATTGAGTACATCGAGACTCCTTTGTCTGTGGTTTATTTTCTATCTGAGTAGTGCTTCATTCACTGAGTGGTGTTGGTGATATCACTGGGATGATTCACAATGTAAATTACTGTGCATTCTGAATAAAGATGACAGACCCTGGCTTAAAGAGGATAAAATGAAGAGTGAGAGTAAAAGAGATGTGAATCACTTCAAATTACGATGCCAGAATGAAATCCAGAACTAGTTCCTATAAAACTATTTATGAGCTTCAGATGTTCTCATGCTGAGGACATAAACAATCCCTGTTAGCTGATGCTTGAATGTCTGTAACAGAGAACTGTGACCACAAAATCTTTCCATGTAAAATGAAATCTTCAATTGCTCTCTGATCTTTGAGTAGCCTAATCATTTCCTTTATTAATGTATTTTGTCTAGTGTCCCCAGCAGACAACAGGCTTATTCAGTAATACTCTAAAGAACTTCACAACATTTGTATCTGGTATGAGACAGAATTTGACCATTAATGACTAGTGTTCAAAAAAAAAAAAAAAAAAGGGGGGGGGGGGAAACAGTTTTATATTTCAAATACAAGTTGTAATACACATACAAGTTGACTTCATTGCCCAGTATCTCAGAAGACAGCTTTGCATTTCTGCTTTCAGAAACATCTGCCATAGTGGTGGTGTACTGATTTCTAAGGCTTGTCTCTTGAGGACAGCTTGTCCACTAACTGCTACAGATAGCCTTCTGCAGTTTCTTTCAACTCTTCTCTGGTTGTTTTGTTTACCTCTGGAGAAGCCAATTACAAACTTTGATTTGGAATGCACAGTTGTAAATGAGATTCTGGAAAACTAAGGTTCAACACTATCAGAATATTTATTCTGGAAACAGAGCCTAAGATCTGTAGTTCATTGAGTGAGTATGTTACCTGAGGTGTTAAGGATCATGTTGTCTGTCCTGTATTTACTTTAAGTATGGGGTAGATCTCATCTTCATCTTATAAAACTAGGCACAGATGTTTAGAAAACTAGCTTATATATGATAACTAACTTTCAAAAATGTCTAAATGTTATAGTTCCTATGTGCTTTGTAGAAATATATGGCAGTTTCCCATCAAAACACTGAAACTGTGAATTAAGTTTATATCTGTGCCCACCACATTCCAAGTCATGTCCATAGTGGCCTACTTATCAGTAGTACTATATACCTTTATATTTGTCAAGTACTTTCAAATTTAACATACACCCTGGTATTAAAACTAAAATGAAAATAAGTTATTTGCAAACATACCAGTTAACTGCTAGAATCAAATAATACTACTATTAATAGTAAAATTTATACAAAAGTCTTTCTTATTTCATTCAACATATTTAGGAATATAGTCTAATTCATAGTTATTCTTTAATTTCATATTTAAAGGGGTTTTCCCATTATAAAATTCCATATGTTAAATAAAAGCCTTTAATTTTCCTATTTCAAGTTCCACAGTACACAGTGTGGAACTTGTGTACTTTAGCAATGATTTCATAGCTATTTAGTTTAGCTTCCACCTTTAGTTGTCTATTATCAATCGGATTCATAAAGTACATCTCCTGTCATTACTCTGGATAAAGGCATTGTGCAACCTGCTTTATTATTCTTCCAAGCTGTATTTCCCATGGACATTCCTCTTCCTGAAACATTTGTAATTTTGTAATAAAGATATTGAAATTAAGACACACATTCACATGGAACTCATTTTAGTTACTGTGGTGGATTGACCATGGACTGGACACCAGCTGACTACCAAGGATGCTTTATCACTCCCCCTCCTCAACTGGACAGGGGATATAAAAATATAAAAAAAAGGCTCATGATAAAGGGTCAAGGTAGGGACAGGGAGATCACTCACCAAATGCCATCGCAGGCAAAACAGACGCAACTTGAGGAAAAAAAAAACAAAATACTTATCAAATCAGGTGGGAAATGAGATAAAACAAAATCTTAAAAAAAATCCCAGCATCTTCCCCCCACCCCTCCCTTCTTCCTAGGCTTAACTTCTGAGTTTTCTACCTCTTCCCCACCCAGCAGCATAAGGGAATGGGGAATAGGTATTGTAGTTGCTTCATCACATTTTTTCTGCCACTCCTTCCTCCTCACGGGAGGACTCCTCATACTCTTCTGCTCCAGCGTGGGGTCTGTCCCACAGGAGACAGTCGTCCATGGACTTCTCCAGTGTGAGTCCTTCCTCCAAGCCTCTTGGGAGGAGAACAGCAGGGTCAGCTGACTCAAACTGACCAAAGGGACATCCCATACCATATGATGTCATGCTCAGCAATAAAAACTGGGGGGAAGGAGGAGAAAGTTAGGGGGGACATTTGGAATTATGGGTTTGCCTTCAAAAGTAACTTTTACAATTATGTGCTGGAGCCCTGCTTTCCTGGGGATGGCTGAGCACCTACCTGCCTGGGAAGCAGTGAATGAAGTCTTTATTATGCTTTGCTTGCCCACACAGCTTTTGCTTTACCTATTAAACTCTCCTTATATCAAGCCATGAGTTTTCATACTTTTGCCTTTCTGATTCTTTTCACCATACCGCTGGTGGGAAGGGTGTGATTGGAGGTGTGGGTTTAGCTGCCTACTGGGATTAAACCACAGTAACCACCTCAATTTATTTAGTAGATGTGGGCAAATCAGTCAGTAATCTTATGACAATTAATAACAAGCAGGGTAAATGATTTGGCATACAGAACTATGTAGGAACACAATCCCCCTAGCCCCTGATCACCCCCAGAAAAAATTTGGGAAAGGTCTGGAATTGACTCTTCATCATTTACCTTCTCTATCTTCCTTTGACACTGCTGACTGTTAATATCTTTATGCTACCCTTAAAAGTAATGGAAGTATTTGAGACTGGGATTTGAAACACAAACATTGCAAAATCAAGTATTAATTAATAAAAATATGACATTTTAATGTTTGCTTATAAAGTTCTGAGCTGCAAAACATTTGTTTCTTTAGTACTTTCTAATTTGTATACTATCTTCTATTTTTACCCACTGGATGTTGCTAAGGAAAGTGGGTTTTTTTTTTGTACAATGCTTGTCAGATAATATCTAGACTTAAGATTTTGCTTCTTTTTAGGTGTTGCTGTTGTAACACTACAATCTATAACTGGTCTCCAGTCTCCTTTAAAGAGATTTGCTTAGGATGAAATACTATCTAATTATGATTATGATTATGGTAAGAAAACATTGATTTTCCTTGTAATGGTATATATTCTGAAAGATTACTAGACTTGATCTTGAGCAAACTTGAATAATATTTAAATCTGCAGATTGGTTTAGAAGCCAATGATCAACATTATCAACATTCTCTCTTAATGGCTTAATGAATTTGCCGCTACCAAAAATAAAAATAATTTGGTTTATGTTAGGAACTGCTACTACTTACTCAAGCCATCTAAAATTTCAATACTTCAGCTAGGATTTATATCAGCTAAAATTAGTCTTCTGTGACGCAAAATTGACAACTAAAAGAATTGTAATTGATTCTTGTTATATTTAATACAGTGATACAATGAATCCTTTCAGTAGTTATTGCTATCTAAATCAAGATGTGACCAGTTGTATCCTCAAAGATCATATGCCTTTTCATCAGCAGTTAAGGGACTATAAATTGAGCTGCTCAGATGCATGTGGCTTTTTGGTCAAATTGATTCCATGAATAATCTGAGATAAACTTTCAGGATCCTTGACTAGCCAACAGTGAGATAGATATGTTGACAATACAATTTTTTCCATCTGCTTTGGATTCCTAATATGAGAAGAAGACCTGCTGGGTCACATCTCACATAGCTCCTGTAAAGTCAGTAGATTTGTGTGGACTAGAAATCACAGCTGAATTTAGCCTAAAATCTATGTAGAAGTCAACTGTAGTAATACAGGCAAATCAAATAAAAGTCATGGCAGGAAAGTCATTACAGTCTGCAATTACTATAACAGATTTTACAATATGCACAAGAAATGAAGGGGGTTTAGCTTCTACACAGTTTTATAATAACAATTATAAAATGAAATGGCAATGATGATAGGGATATAATGAGATAGGTCATTGCTATGGGTCTAGCTGCATGTCCTTTCTCTTTATGGTTGTTGAATTCATCTCTTAGGTGTTTGGTTTCTTGTGCCTAATTGTCTAAATGTAACATTATAAGGTTCTTCCATATAGCTATGCTGTATAAATGTAACTATACCAATGTTTATTAACTTGCAATCCCAAGAGCATTTGGGCCTTTTATTGGACAATAACCTCCTTAAGCTTAATTCATTCATTAGAGGGGGGGAAAAAAAAAAGAAAAAAAAAAAAAAGAAAAACCTATTGTAATATGACTGTGCTAGAAAGAGGCAAGGCTGTACAGAGCCACCACATCTGCTCAGCAGTGTCAGAGGCAGTTGTGCATACTCCTGTTAGCAAGTGCTTAGGCATGTAGCAAAGTCTGCCAGTGGAGACAGTTCAGAAGCTCAGAATTCACATGTAGAAGGCATGTCTTTGAGAATTTCATTAGCATCTTAAAGGCATTTTGAGCAGAGACTTTTATGCAACCCTTGTAAATCTAGCCTAAACTACACGTATGTGTAGCCATACTACTTAACAGCCTAGTATTTTATAATGATGAGTTAGGAAGGTTTAGTTCTTTAAAACACTTCACAGTATTACGTCACTTCTTGAATTCAGTGTCTACAGAACATGAGCATACATAATGCCTGTAACATTCTTTCTGTTATATTGTTCACAAATGTACAGTTCTCCTTGCTAACCCACCTTGTATACATCTGTTTAGAAATTGCTTAAGGTAAAAATCTTAAATCTTAAACCAAAAGGTTTGATCTTGAGTTTACTTAAGTCAAAAGAATGGTATTGGTCACTTCTAAAGGACTTGGATAAGACCTAGACCTGAAAGCATTTTGTGTGTTTAACATAAATGTTTCCAACAATCATGAGGTGACTAAAAAAAACAAAGTGCATAGACAAGCCCATGAAGATATGTCATCAGGACCTTTTCATCGCAAGTGAACAAGGAGGGCACTGTTGATTGCTATGAAGCAAACTAACTCATGAGGATATATCCTTGCTTCCAGTTTGGCAGCTTTCAGCAACATAAACCTTCAGACCCCCACTCTGTTATTGACCTAATTGGATCTTCTGATTCAAAACAGTTTCTTCCTTTATCATGGACGGAAGCAATGAAGCTCTCTCTTAATTATACATTTTAGTGCTGTTTGCAAGCTGAAGGATTGGAGCACATAAGTTAAAACCCACCAGATCAAAGTATTTTTATGAAGTACAATACTTTGCCCAACAGCAAAAGTCATATCTAACACTGACCTCTTTGCAAAGGCATTTAGCTCTGTGGCTGGCCTTCTAACAGTTACTTCTGATCTCCTCCCCTGTTTACTACAATTCATTTATCTTCTGTTTTGCTGGAGAATGGTTCATAGCAGCTTCAGATTATAAACTATACAGTTTACGTAGATCAGTATTTAACTCTCCTAATAAGGGAGACTAATGGTTAATAAGTCCACAGAAGTGACTTATTTACTCTCTTTCTCTTTTTTATTTTTTCTTTTTTTTCAGCTTTCCTTGCAGAGCTGTGTCCAGAATTTATCTAACTTGAAAATTGAGCCAGTTTTCAAGTCAGTTTTTTACTGTGTCTAGCTACAGTCAGTTTGTGTTCATCCCATTGTAGAGCACCCCTCTCTCCTTTTTTTGATTATAATTTTAGATTAGTTCTTTCACTTTGCACAGATAGCAAATAAAGATCTTTGCTTCCACCTGATGCAGTGTAGAATAGACAGGCAATTGCGTAACAGTTCAGAATCCTGCAAAAAATAATACATTGTAAAAAAGTGTGACTATTGATATGTTTTCCTTTAACCACTCAGCATGATGGTAATGTCTGTTATCTGAAAGAACTGCTAAAATGTAGACAGAGTTGGAGTATGGCAGGAGTATGCATCACAGAAAATATTCACGAACCATAGAACTATTATATTTTAGGAAATGCTTACATTTGGACTTCACTCCCTTAGTTTCCATCTCCAGTTTTATGTCTTTAAATTAAATGTATTCAACTCTTAAAGCTTTTTCTATGTACTTGGTAGTTCCAGTTCTGAGAATGAATGTAACATACATTTTTTGTTTTACAACAAATAAAATGTATGGTCCAAAATACTTCCCTCAATGTTTGTGATTTCAGCACACTCTTTCCCTTGCTTTTGCATTTGACTTACCCTCTTTTCTGCCTTTCTTTTCTGTTGTTTCTTATGCTCTTTGATTCATGTAGGCCTATACTTCTATCAGTACATATCACTGCTATGTGCCAATTTGTTTCCTTCAGATATCAATATGCAAGACTGAGGCCCTATTGAACAAAGTCTTTCCTACCTATTTCACCTCTCTTTGGATGTTCTAGGATTATTGGTAATCATATTTCACAGCATGCACCATACTTGTCTTTTGTTAGCTACTTTGACTTCCTGAAGATCTTCATGCTTCCTTATAGCCGTCTAACCAGTTTTCCTGCCTGTGGCAGCAAAAACATGATGATTTGACCATTCAACTTTGTAAGCCATTTATACTAAAAGGCAGTTTTTAGCATATCTTAAGCTAAAATTAAGCAGAGATACATATCTCTGGAACACCACTAAATGTAGATTTTCAATTAACTTTTTTTCCATCCTATTTTTTAAAAGTTGACTTCAGAATTGTAGGCCTGGAGGCCAAAATTTAAATTAATTGAATGCATGGACTTCCTAAATACAGGCACCATGATATTTTCAAATTATCTCCATTAATTTACTGCACTGACAGTACATGGATATGAGTTGCAAAACTAAGTACCATTATTACAAGTTATCATTTGAAGTGGATAGAGAATAAATGAGCACTGTTAATGAATTTGCCTTATATTTATTTCTTCAAGTTATAACTAAAGCCCTATGGAGTAGTTGCAGGTTAGGAATTTTATAGCATATAAGGCATTATCTTATCTTATTTTATGTTTTGTAAATACCAATACCAACCGAGAGACTCTCTGGCAGTGAGATCCAGATGTTGGAAGTTTTCCTGGCAGCTTCTTGTTTAGCTGCAGTGAGAAGACAGATGTCTACCTGCCTTTTATACTCAGGATGATGTTCATCTGGTGTTCTGGCCAGTGCTGTGTTTTTTTCTTTCTTTTACAGAAATTTTTCATTTCCATTGTTAGCCACTGCTGTTCTATAAAACTTCTAGGTGGAACACCGAGTGAGTACAGAAACAGATCCTTTCAAGACATCACCTGAACAGTAAATGACCACATGGAGGACTCAATTTTTAAAAGTGATATTTTTTGTCAAAATTATGCAATTTTCACAATAAATTTTTTAACACGAACCATTAATTTGAGGACCCAGATTAAAAAAATGCCTTACTATTTTAGGAGCTCTAGTTTAAAAAATGGATAAAAGTGTCTGTATAAGGAGATAATTTTTAGCTGTTTGGTTTGGTTTTGGGTTTGGTGTTTTGTTTTTTTTTTCCTCAGGAAGGCAATATATTATACTAGCAGCTAGTTATACAAACTTTCTTATTAATTCAAAAGTTGTATTCAATATAATAATAAGAACACATACATGTTTGACTTCTTTAGATCATGAATTTGGTGGTACTTGTATTTTGAAAGTCTATCTACCATTCTGTCAGTTGCTAGGGGTGCTAGTTGCTTTACGTTCCCTTTATAGCTGATGGGAGGAAATAAACACTTTTAGAACAAAATTTCAGAACACGCTTTCAGAACACACTTTCATCTGACCTAGTTGATCTACTTTGGGATGAGTTAGATTGTATGTTGTGTATCCCTCACAGAATCACTAGAGTTGGATTAGGGGTGCCAAGGCAGGGCCACCTAGAGGAGGTTACACAGGAACGCTCCAGGCAAGTTTTTAATGTGTCCAGAAAGGGAGACTCCACAACCTCCCTGGGCAGCCTGTTTCAGTGCTCTGCCACACTCAGTGTAAAGAAGTTCTTCATCATGCTGCGGTGAAACTTCTTGTGGTCTTGTCTCCTTCTGTTGAAGTGGCATAGGATGATCTGCTCATACACAGCTATTGGTATTAGTCTACATTTGGTCAGATACTTAATGCTAGTTTGATCAGATGCTCGACTTCACATTTTTTACTGTAAATTGCTTTAGAATGTCACTCTGGAAGTGAGTAATGCAAGAAGGTAATTAAAACATCACAAAGAAAGCTCCTGGTAAAAAACCAAACCAAACCAAACCATACCATATCAAAACAAACAAACAAAAAAAACCCCAAATCCCAAAAAACTGAGGTGGCAAAAAACTCTGTAAAAGTTCTCAGACAAAGGATCTAATATTTTTTATCACAGTATGCTGGAACATGCGGTATGGGAAATTATCAATATATCATTAGTGAGCAAATGAATGAGATGGGAAAATGTAATGCCTGCTTTTAAGAGGAAAGAACATAGCAATCGGAATAAGTGTAGACTCATTGTCACATGAATCAATGCTATTGAAATCTCTGAACAAAATTTTAAAGGAAAATATAATCAAAGAAATAGAAGAACATGGAAAATGGGATTAAATACAACACACATTTAACAAAGGTAGTTCATGCCTGATTAATTTGATATCTTTTTGATAAGTGAATTTTTAGACAAGGGAAATGAAGTACATCTAATCTATCTGGACTCAGGCTGTATGAATAATTGATTTTTCAGTTCAACTAAAAAAAAATAAGAACTGGAAGAAAAAAAATAACAACAATAATGATTACAATAAATTGGCTTGGGGTAGGGAAAAGGTAGCAGTTTTAATAGCTGAATACATCCCTTCTGCAGGTATTTGCGTTCATATCATAAAGAGGGAGACATAAAGTAATAATAGCAAATAAAAAGTGAAGAAGGAAGATATGTTCTGTCAAAACTAAATAGAAACTAACAACAATGAGTATATTTAAGGCCTTGTCTAAGTACTTCTTTAAAAATGTTTTTTGTTTTGTTTGAGGCATTTTAGGTATTTTAACAATTTTAGAAAGGAAGGATTTCAGCCCTGGATATGTTAAGTTGTTAAGTAGTTGCAGCTGTTCAGAAAAGCAACAATAATCAGAAAAGCAAAAGAAATTGGAATATTAATACTCCAATACTTAAAATCAAGGAAGAATAGTATCTGAACTAAGACAGAATAAAACCCATAGATAAAATGCTTTATAGAGAAATATTAAAATTCATTTCCTTTAAACTGCTAAAGCAAATTAAATTTAGGCTAAAATAAATATAGATTTAAATTAAAATGGAAATATTATTAAAGACACAAAAGTTCAAAGACGCCTTTAGGAGTAAACCAACAAAAATGGACAACCTAACAATCACATTAATGGGAACAGTAAATTACTAATTTAGCAGAAGAATCAGATGTTTGGAAACAATAAAGCAACGCATACGTCAGATAATCCTTTCAGGAGAATGCTTTCATTGACCACGAGATTCTACTTTTATTTAATTGGAAATAGAAGACAAATATATCCTCACAAATGCCATCATAAAGGTGATAGTGGCTGGTATCATGAAGACAGAGAGCACAATCAGATGGGCTGGTTTGCTAATTTTACAAGGTTTCTTAGTGTCTATATCAACATGCTTATTTAAAGTGCTCTTAAAAAAAGAAACTTTTCCTTGCAGTGGATGAGAAATTAGGATAATTCTTGTTCACTGCATATATCATTAAAAAAATTGTTAAAGGTTCTGCAAAATTTATGGTGGATATATGAAGAGATTTATTAGTTAGAAAGGTAAACCCAGATCGGTCAGGATTTACTGTAGTTAGACAAATTGTTGTTAATAAAATTAAGATGTCTGTGATTTGAGTTAGAGTTCTCATGAAGATAACATCTGATACATTTTATTATCTGTCAGGATGCAGAAAATTCTTTAGCTACATAGAAAGTAAATAGTTCTTTCTTCTATCAGAATATTCTATTCCTTCCACATAAGAAAATGCTGTAAGTTTAGATTTAATGAGTGGAATTTCTTCATTTAGCAAGAAAAAACATGGAGGTAACCACTATTACTAGTTAAGAATACCAGGACTCTCTCCACCATAGTCTTTGGTAATAATGAAATCAACAGGGAGAATCAAAATAGTTAATCGCCGGATTTCCAATGTTTAAGATTTTTGTTTCAGTTGAAGACATTTTAGTAGAATCAAATTAAAAGACTGAGGAAAAATAGTTATTGCTAGTTCTGATTTACATTTCTGTAAAATACTTGAAAACAGGAAACATGCAGGTGTGTATTACATGAGGTGCATATGGAAAAATAATTTTAAAATGTGAAAACAATATTAATGAGCAACTTTTGTCCATACAGTGGCCTAGTCTTTTGGATAGCAAACTCAAGAACTCTAAGTGGCAACTCCAGTGTTCATTTTCCTGAGACAATGAGGTGCAAATTGTGTCAAGTTGGAAAGCTCAGTTCCCAACATGTAAGGAGAGAGTGAGTGGCTGTGTGGTGCTTAGTTGATGGCTGGGGTTATACCACAACATAAAATTATTCTTTTTGCTCTCATTCTGAAAGAAATAACATAAAAAATGTTTTTTTCTTCCTTGGAATGCTCAGTTACAGTCTTAGTGAGATGAATGACTTGTAACTCACACTGCTCTAAGTGAAACACATGCCAGAAATAAGATATACCTTGGAGTTCACTAGGACCTGTAAGGTTCAGGGTCAGCTACCACAGCAATATTTCTAGAATTACTTTCCAGCAATATTTATTAAAGAGGTTATCGACCTAAGCAATTGTGAATCCATTATTTTTTCTATTGTTTGGAGGTATGTTTATTTTAAATCTGAAAATGTAAGATACATTCTTATCAGAATGAGCATCTTCTCACACACATGAAGTCATTTTTTCATGTGACTGCTTTCTGGAACAAAAGTAGAGCTAGTTTTTGTAATTACATTGGCATTTTCATCAAACTTGGTAAATCATTGAGCTTCCCATTCACAAGAGGTTTGTAGCAATACCAAATAATAAAATTAAGGGAATCCATTAAGATATAAGGGGCCAAAGCTAAGCGTCTAAATAATTTTATTTACACTGCAGCTTGAACATATGCCAGTAATCAAGCAGGAGAAAAGAAAAGGCTATTGTACAGTCTGTACGAGTATCAGTAAAGACTGGGTGGTGAACAGATTGAGAATAGGACTCATGGGTACTGGCAGATTACCCAGAAATGTGCAGTTGTAGCCTGGAAAGCCAATCATATCCTAGGCTCCATAAAAAGAAGCATGGCCACCAGGATGAGGGAGGTGATTCTCCCCATCTGTTCTGCTCTTGTGAGACTCCACCTGGAATACTGCTTCCAGTTTTGGAGTCCTTTGATACGAACCTTTTAGAGTGGTTACAGAGGGCCACAAAAATGATCAAAAGACTGGAATATCCATCTTATGACAACAGGCTGATACAGTAGGGGTTGTTCAGCCTGGACGAGAAAAGGTTCTGGGAAGACCTTACTGAGCCCTTTCAATATATGCAAAGGGCTTGTAAGAAAGATGAAGAAATACTTTTTACCTGGGCCTGCAGTGACAGGACAAAGTGTAACAAGGTAGATTTAGATTTAAAGAAGTGTGTAGCTATAATTAGATATATAGAAGAAATTTTTTACAAGAGTGGTGAGACTGGCACAGGTTGCCCAGAGAAGAAGTAGATGCCCCATCCCTGGAAGTGTTCAAGGGCAGGTTGGATGGGGCTTTGAGCAACCTGGTCTAGTGGAAGGAGTTCCTGCCCATGGCAGTAGGAGTGGAATTAGATAAGCTTTAAGGTCCCTTCCAACTCTATTCTATGATTCTCCAATTTTATTCTAGTGACTGCACCTAGCTGTGATTGAAGAACGACAGAAATAATGAATGTAATGAAAACACCACAAAAGAAAGATGAAAAAAATGCATGCACAACGTTGAAGGCTTCACAAAACCTATATCATGATGAGAAAAACTAAAAAGATTAGCGATATGTACCTGAAATATTTTGATTACTAATAAGATGCCATGAAATGCAAATTAAACCATTTAAAATTGCAGCTTCAGGTCTTTACTGAACAGAAACTGTCAAGTTTAAGATCCTGTATGAACCTTAGGTAGAGTTTTTTTCAAATTTTGTGTCTTGTCACAGACATCAGTGGAAGATCATTCAGTGCATAAGTGGTTTCTAAGGAGCAAAATGCAAGGTTGCATAAGCAATGAGAGTGAAGAATTACGCAACAAATCTCATAGTGGCATGTATAAACATCCAAGATGAAATGTATTACAATATACTGTATTAGTACCTCTTTTCAGAGGAATAAACTAGAAGTTTGTTAGAATAAGGAGAACACTAAAGTATTCTAAAGGTGGGAAGGGAAAAACCAAGACAGAATGAACTACAATTGTAATGGAGAAATAAAAATATGAAATAAAAATATGTATAGCAGAAAATGTTCTGGAGAACTTAGATTTAAAACTGCTGTCATCCCTGTAGCATACTATGATAACAAGAAATACAGGCTGCCTGATAGTGGAAATTTTATCGCAAATATATAATAAAACTATAGAGATTGCTGTCACAGAACCATGTCTAAGTGAAAAAACTTAACTAGCTACCAAAGGGAATAATACAAGATATTTTGGAATTGTAGTTAATTACTACTTGGAGTAAGTACGATACTTTGAGCTGCAGATTATTGGGCATTTATTAGAGACCAAGATAAGACTAATGGAAGTAAGGGAAGAGACAGGTTTCATTCATGTATGTATCACAGACATGACTTTTATTTGCCTATAGAAAGTTTACAGCAGTAAGCAGAAAGAAGCAGTAAATTCTGCCCATGTTTCAATTTTCAGCTCCGTCTATTAGTGTATACTGTTATAGATGGAGTATGCTATCTCATGGTGGAATGCTGCAGAAGTACACTGAACAGTTGATTGAGGGCACTGAGATGCAGACATAGAGAATTCTTTGCCATCTTAGTATTTGACAAAGACAGAAGCTAGCGGTGAAAGCACTTCAGATAATCTAGTAGTAATCCTAAGTGGAAGACCATTGTCTACTGAAGAATTAATGATCCACATAGCAGTTTACTTCAGAAGGTGTGGGCCTTCCTTGCACCATGCACATATGGTTTGGCCTTGAGGGTTGATTTGTGCTGTGGATTTTTCTTGGCTGCAGGGTACACTTAACTAGTAATAGTAATGAAGGATCCTGTAGGCAGCTGCCATTTGCATCAGCAATTACACCGCCTGTATGTGCTTGTATTTATTTTAAAATGAATCATTATGTTCTCATGTGAACATCCTTTTGTTCGACACTAGAAGTGATTAATAGAATTGTTCTTTTCTAAGAATATCCTAAGAGCTCTAAAGACTGAAATACCATTAAGCAGATGGGATCTGCACTATGTGCTGTTCCCTGACTGAAGGTCTGTCTGATGACACTCCACTGTTCCCTCTGAAGGCATGTAAGATTAGCCATGCTATCCTTTTTTTTCCCTACAATGTTATCTCCAATCATTGGAATTTTAAAAAATATTTTACCAAACTTGAATGATCTTTTCACTGGAATCATAATAAACACCAGCCCCAGTACTTTGCAGCAGTGCACTACAAATCTCAGGGTAGATAAATCAGACATTTAAGCCACCTGAGAATGTTTGTTCCCTTGCAATACAAGTTCTAAGGACATCATGAATGTTTCTTCAGTATCTGAAGCCAGTACATAACACTACATTCAATTTTGCTTTGTGGTAGCATGTTCCAGAAAAAAGAGGATATCAGTCTTTGTCTTAGTTGTTCCAATTCAGAGCAGCTACTGTACAATCATCCTTTCTATCCTATGCTGCCTGTACCATGGAAGCCATAAGTCTTGGTGAGTGGGGCCTTATATGTATATCTGGGTACAGTAATACCAACGCTGCTTATCAGAAGGACAAGCAGTTCCTATCTATTCAAGGTAACAAAAAATCACTCTTTAAGTTGTCACACTTGCAAGCAATCTGTCATTAGCCGTAGGACATGTAATTTGACAAGATATGGATCTAATCAAACATGGCAATGCTGATGTCACTAAATAGCTATATTTCTTTATTATGAACAATGGGTGTGGTTTGTCAGAATACTCTCTGTTGTAGTATTTCCTTGAAGCAGAATGGCTATGACTATCTGACTTGATTTAAAGTACAACAGATTTGCATCATCAAGCAGTGTAGAGCAGTAAGATTAAATCGATTCTGAGGAAAAAAACACTGAGATGTTATCATAAATTTTTCAATATCTCTATTTTTTTTTCAAAGAGTTTATCTTGGTCAATTCAAAGAGCAATTTCAAAGAGCAGAAACATGCTGCCATTGTCTCTGTTGCTGCTATTCTATAGTGAAGAGCAAGTTCTACAAAAAGCAATTAGCAGGATGCTAGTTATTGGAAAGAATTTAGAGGCAAAGAGAGGGATGGCTCTCTGTGTGTGATTTTTCTTTTGGAATTAAAACACTTTGCAAGTCAGAGAAAGAAGCAGCTCTTGTATAACCACTATTCCCTTACATGTGGAAATGAAACAAATTGATATAATTATCTTATATACACAGTCATTAACCTTATTGATCATGGTATCCCACATAAGTGTAAAGGGATGAATGAGCTTTGTGAGATGAATGGATGCAGAAGTTGTAGAATCAGTGAGGAGCAGGAAATAAGTGATCTTATGAGCTCCTGGAATGACATAAGTGTATGTATCTCTGTAAGTTATTACAAACACCAGAATATTTTTACTTGCAATTACACTGGTGTGTGACTGGTCACCTAAACTGGAAAACATTTTTTCTACTCCTGGATTAGATAAGCAAAAAGAGGTTAATTATTCCATCAAAGCCTTAAGCAAAAGCTTTGTGTGTTATGTAAATTCTTATTTATAATAACATTTAAATAAGATTCAAATTATTCTGGTTCTCTAAAATTTATCTGACTGAATACAATGACACATGCAGAAAGGGCAAAAGAAATATCTGTTCAGGGGTCCAGCAGAGGATACTACCTGAAAGAAAATGATGAGACTAAAGAGGTATTCTCCCCTCCTGTCCCTTCTGAGGAAGACAAGAAACATTTGGCACATTTCAGGAAAATAAGGCTCTTTCCTCAAGACTACACTTATTAGTCTGTGATTAATAAATTCTCACTTTGCTGGCATCCACATTTCTGCAAGAAATCACAGAAGTATTTAATTCTTTATGTAAAAATGCACTTATTTTCTCTCTCCTTTAGTAATAATAACTTATTTTCATGAAACGATTCTCTGAACACACACACACCCCCACACCCACACACCCACACCCACACACACACCCCCACACCCCCACACACGCATTCATTAGACACCTGCCCATTTCCAAATGATAATAGTCAATTATTTACAATTTCGGTTTTAGCAGCAGAAATATAATTCCTATCCATAAACAGTAAATAGAAATGCTATTTGTCCCTTCCTTCCATTTAAATGACACATTAACCTTTTTGATTAATCTAGTGCTAAAAGTCACATGGCATTATTTTATTAAACAGCATTTCATGTCGGTCTTAATAGCTCCAATCAAATATCACTTACTGTTTGCCCTTGGAGTGTTCACTTCTTGTGTTATTTGCATAAACAAATCATGTAATACACCTCTCTGATGCAAATCCCATTGATTAATAGCACATATTTATCTTTCAACAAAGGACTTCATAGGTTAAAGATCCGCTAACCAGAAAAGGAACAAGTGCAGAGAATGGGAATACACTGAGTCTCATCACATGAAGTTCCTCATGGTGACAATCATTGTAATTCCAGTGAAAGCAGTGGAGCTAAATTGACTTTAATCTAAATCTTAATTCTATCAGTTTGCCTGGAAAATGAGGAGCCGGACATTTTACTGGTAACAGCTGGGTTTGAAGGTTCCTGCATTCTGGATGACATTGCCAAAATTCCTCAATTGTTATTTGAAGTCCTTTGTCCCCAAGCCATAATGTACAAATCTGTGCACTGAAATCAAAAACTTATTCTAGAAAACATTTTTTTATACAATACTTATTCAAGGCTCTGGTTTCATTATGCAACAGCATATTATTCATCATATTTATTAATACTAATAAATTATTGAATGCTTCCTTTTTTGCTAAATCTGAGCTTCCATTAGTAACTAGGCTAAGTCGAAGGTGGCAAAATGAAGGTTTTGAGAATGGATATAAAGTTGCAGGAAAAAAAAACAGAAACATTTTAAAATAAAGAGACAATCTTTTCCTATACAGGCCACCTGATTTAAACAGGTCTGCAATAAAATCCTAATCAACCAGAGGCACAACACCCCTTTTTCTGAGGCTGAAATTCAATTCTAAACTTAATTTTCTACATTTCCTTCAAAAATAGAATAAGAATTCCATTTTATCTTAAAAAAAAATCCTTCAGAGGAGTTTCACAAAGAAATCAGATACACATTTGACTCCTTAAACACCTATGTTGAGCTATCAAATAACATTACCAACACAAAGACATCACAACTTTTATCCTAGCACTGCAACTTCTTACAGTTACAGGGAGCTTAAGTTTCCATTATTAGGCTGAATAGATGCCAACTTTTCTTCTGCAAACCATCTGATATCTACCTGTGTTTTACCATTGAGCCTTACACTTTTAAAGCCCTGGAAGGAGCCCCAGGTAACCACACACAGACTGACCTTTAAGCAGGCAGCTGGCCCTAAACTGGTGGGCATGCTCTGACAAAAAGCTAACTGAGACAGAATGTAGTAGCAAATTGTTTAGAAAACATGTTTAGGAAATTGAACACACGTATTTGTATTTCTGTCTGTCCAGTTTAGATTTGGGATTAGAAGGCAGCTTCACCACCTTCTTGCTCATCCAGAGAGGCTTAACTTCAGCAAAAGGTAATAGATAAAATATACTACAGAAAATTTCTGATCTGAAATAGTCTTTAGGAGACTGGAGACCTGTAAGTCTAAGACTAAGTAAAGACCTGCGACCTGAATATCATACACTGTTAGGGTACAAAAATATCTTCGATTTATGTATACTGTTTTTCACATGTGAAGTCCCTCAGCAGGGTTATTTTACAGCTGACAGTCCGAGGTTGGCAGGAGGAACTGCTTTTCAGTACAAAATACAGTTAACCAGCTTACTCTTAACACAGTGGTTAAGAAGTTTTCTCTTTCCTAAATGAATGTTAGGGCAGTTGAAACTGATACTTGATTGTAACCCCTAACACCTTCTTCCAGCTTACAAACAAACAGATCACTCAGATTAATCCTGGATTCTGCAGGTCTTAGTCAACGAGCTTTCTTAGAGAAGGATTTACGATTTGATTTGCTGCTCAGCAGCATCTTTGGCTTTAGACAATAAGGTCATATTATTGTGCCTGAATTCCTTTTCTGTAAAATAGAAATTTCGAAGAAAATTGGACATCCACTGCTAAAGAACACTACAGAAAATATGGCTACATCCCAGAAATCTTATTTTCAAAAATCTCACCCAACTCGATCCTGGTTTCTCTTTGGGATGTTTGTGGTTGATTGCTTGGGCGTATTTAGGAGGGGGCCAAGGGTGTGGTGGCAGAGGTTAGGTTCATTCATTGCTTTAAAATCATAGAGTCATTGAATAGTTCGGGTTAGAAAGGACCTTAAGATCATCTAGTTCCAACCCACCTGCCATGGGCAGGGATACCTCCCACTAAACCATGCCACCCAAGGCTCTGTTCAACCCGGCCTTGAGCACCACCAGGGATGGAGCACTCACAGCTTCCCTGGGCAACACGTTCCAGTGCCTCACCACCCTCACAGTAAAGAACTTCTTCCTTATATCCAATCTAAACTTCCCCTGTTTAAGTTTG
>WYDI02008589.1:0-21720 GCA_009867235.2 Psittacus erithacus | reverse complement strand
GGCAGGATCACCTCCTTCGATCTGCTGGTCACGCTCCTTTTGATGCAGCCCAGGATATGGTTGGCTTTCTGGGCTGCCAGCACACACTGCTGGCTCATGTTAAGTTTCTCATTGACCAACACCCACAAGTCCTTCTCCTCAGGGCTGCTCTGAATCTCTTCTCTGCCATTCTTTCATAGGTGCCCATATTAAAAAAAAAAAGTAATTAAAAAAAGCAGTTTTCATAGACACAGAACAGGTGTAGTCCTGTTGAGCAAGAACACAGGTTTCACTGAGCTGGTAGCAAAATGTTACTAATCGAATTCATCACCACAAAGACTATTAAGGGTACAGAGCATCTCATATGAGAGGAGGCAGAAAGAGCTTGGATTACTCAGTCCAGAGTTGGTGAGAAGGGAAGAGGGGCAGGAAGAGAATCATATAAATACGTATTGATTTTTAGTGGGAGGGTGTAAAGAAGATGGAGTAAGAATCTTCTCAGGGGTAACCAGTGAAAAGAGGCAGCGGACACAAACTAAAATACAGACTACTATTTAAATGTGGGAAAAAAACTTCAAGACGTTCACAGCCCAATTGAACAAGGCCCCAAGCAACCTACTCTAGTCTGCATTTTTTTAAGCAGTGGATTTGGATTAGATAACTTCCAGAGGTGCCATCCAACCATGACTATTCTATGATTCTGTGATTACATACAGTTTTATCCACTGGATATATTCATATTTGATATGAATTTATTTTAGTCTCAGTACAAGTTCCAAGGAATCTTGAGAGTTTTTCAGTATGCTCAATTCTGCCTGTCAAATGTTACCATAATCTTTACTGTTAAGGTACTCCTTGGACCTCCAAGTAGTGCTTTAAAAGTACTAAATGATGCATTCAGACTTACACAAATTTCATGCTTCCCAGAAATCTCATATTTTATGAAAAGATTAGACATGAATCATCAGTATTGGAAACAATACAATCAGACAATAAATATCTCTGTAAACAAGGTGTATCATCCCACCAGTAAAAGCATGTAAAACTCCAGTATAAACAGTACACAAAAAATTTAGAAGTTTACTACATAAAAGTGAACAGTTTACACCATTCCAAAATAAGCAACAGATAATTACCACAGAACTATCAAATGCGTAAACTATGATTCATTAATCTGGAGAAGGGACAACTTGGAAAAGACAAACTCATCATATTTCCAGAGTGGCCTGAAGAAGGCAAGAAGGAAGCGACTGTTCATCATTTTTTAACATGCAAGAGCTAGGCACCATGAGACAAAGCCAGTGGGAGCCAAATTCAAGAGACAGAAAAGGAGATGATTTTTCACACAACAGATGGTAGATGTGCAGAATGCTTTGCCAAAAAATTGGTTTGGATGCTAAAAATTTACATAGGGTCAAGGGGATATTTAACAAGTATTTGGAACAGAAATCCATTACAGGTTACTAGACAGACAAACCTTATCAGCTTCAGGAAGTCCTTCAGCTGACATGCATTGGCAAGAAATGCAAGAGTTTAAAAAAGTGCATATACATTTGCTTTGCTTTTATTCTACCATCCACATCTACTTTGGGCAAGTATCCAAGATAAGATAGTAGGGCAACCAAGGATTCTTGGTCTAAACCAGCATAGCACTGTTGATCCAATAAAGCAATGCTGCCGTTTACCTTGCCAAAATAATACCTGACCTTATCCTACTATTCAAATAACTCAGAAGATACAGATAACTTGGTCTTAGCTGCAATCCAACTGCTTGTCATATTTGTAAACCTGGTAAACATCATTGAGCTGTGCTATTAATGACTGCAGTACACATACTTTATTAGGAGGCACAAAAGGGATTTTTCATTGTTTGTGCAAAGTGAATGACAATAGAGCAAAAGAAGCATCCATCAGTGTACCAGTTACTAAAAATACATGATTTTCAATTTGGTCTTCTTGTCACAATGGTCCAGTTTTCCAACACACAGAATGTAGAAAGTCCCTTTGTTTGAAAGAAAGCACTCTGTCTCTGATTAACTACTACCTACTGTCCTATGCACAACTCAACTGTTATTGTAACTCATTGCCATGAAAAAGGTCCCAAAAAGGGAAGGAGAGAAACACACAGGAAAGCAGCAATATTCCATAGTCCATTTAAGATCTTAATGATCATTTTGACAAGATATAATAGAACAGGTGTAGTATAGTTAAAGCAAATGATATTAAAATTTGTCAGGCACATCCCAAATGAAAACTAGAGAACAGAAAATTTTCTGTCTGCTGGAGTAAAAAAGTTATTCTGCTGCTGCAGTTGTCAAGTAGGCATTCTAAAAGAAGACAATTAGGAAAGTGTCAACAGCTGTCAGAGCAGCTATCATTTTGAAAATGGTATTAAATGCACCAAAGTTTTCAAAGAATTACCATAAAACTGACTTGAATTCACCTCTACATTAGTTGACTATAGAAGTTGCTTCATTAAAGAGAATGCTACAAGGAATAACACGAGTCATGAAAATAGTAATGCTCAAAAATTAGAAATACTCAGTATAACATCAGCAAATAACTTCTCATGGAATATAAATATTTCTGGATTCTAGACTTGTGAATAAACCAAAACCTCCATTTGCTGTTACAGTCACTAAAGATCTTTGTGCTTTTGCAGATGGAAAGCTTCCTAGTGATTCTGGCTAGTGGATTCAATACTGTTTCTACAGATGTCCGTCACAACTTTGATAGGGTATCCTTGGAAATTAATCACTCGGATGTAGCAAGAAAAATAAACATCCACCTATTTTGCTCTCTTCACTGCTTCTCCAGTATTGATTACACTTTCCTCATTAAACTCCAAAATAATTTACAGTCTTTCATTGGGCAAAGGCGGAGAAGAGTGGAGTTCAAACCAATGCTATGATTTTGTCTGGACACAAGGAAAAAATGCTGTCTTGAATATGTTCCTGTGCCACAGGAACTACTGGGGTGGAGTGGGAAAGACTTTGATTTTGCTTATGTATTTGAAGAAATTCCTTTTGATTGAAACATTTTGGTTTACAAAAGCAGGGAGAACATCCTCTGTACCAGAGAGAGTCCCAAGGAACACAAGTTTTTTCCATATGGAAAGTGATACCGTACTGGCTGAGAAGACTGTACAGCAACCTGGCTGTCAACACTGAAGGTCAGATTTCAAAAACAAGAAGTCTAGGAGACCCAAAATAGAAAAGAAATAATTGAGTACATATTTTTAAAAAATACCTTCACATCTATCATCCCACATTAAGTTTGACTTTTTCACAGTTACTTAAAAAAACTTTAATTAGGTTCTATCACGTGCATTAAAGTAAACCAACCTTAATTCTACCCATTCTGTATTAACACTGACATTCAGCGATCCATATGTATTGTAATGCCAAGTCTCATTCTCAGGTATATTCTCTCAGTTTGGCTGTATTTCTTTAAAAACATTAAGCATTTGTCTTTCATTTTCCTTAAATTTTTCTGACTACTCCTTTCTTTTTCTGTGCACTATTTCTTCAGTCTCTACGAACAGCCTTCCCTTTTCTCTCTGTCTCCAGCTAATATGCATTGTGGTCTGTAGCTGTAATATGCTGTTATAAGAAACTGAGAAACACTTTGCCTTTAAAAATACTAAAAAAGTTTAGACATATTTCAGTTCACTTTTCACTTACAGTATTTTGGGTGGTAGAGGGAGAAGCTACCTTTAGTTTCTATAATAACATTCAATATACCATCTAAATCATTAAAATCAAACACATTTTTTCTTCTCCCATTCTAACTTGAAGCAGATCTTAAAACTATATATTTTCTAAAAAACCATTCCAGTATTGCTGAGAAGATAGTTTTGCTTTTCATTCCTAGATGGATTACTTTGCTGATCATTTTTGTTTACTGCAAGACTAAAGTTTAACATCACTATTGTTATAAAAACCTTCAGCTGGTAGTCTACCTACATCAGTAAAATTCTATGGTCTGTAAAGAAAAGGAAAATCATGTGGACAGTCGTGTTTACCTCAAGCTCACAACTTAACGCTGCTTTTAAATCTCAGATTGGAAAAAGGGGCCAAAGCTTCTATATTAGACTGTGAAATCCAGTATCCGTATTATCATCTTCACTTCTCCCCAAACCTCTTTTCCCTCAAATCAGTGAGCAATGATACTTAAGATACTCTGAAGATCATACATTTTAAGACCACTTACATGAAGGTAAATAATATTTAACATATTTTTCTGCCTTTGCTTAAATGGCTATGTCACCAGTTGGCTGATGATGAGCTTTGGCTCCATCACTCCCCCACCCCGACAAAACTAATCTTTTACCTTCTGTTCCAATGCAAGCCGGTACTTCTGTTCTACCCTTTTGCATTTGTTGTACCAACTGTTTTCATCTGTGATGAAAGGAGGACCAATGTTCTCTGGAGTACTGCCTTCACTGCCACTACTGCCCAGTGTTCTTAGCTCTTCTTCATCACTGCTGATGCTGTCAGAACTGAAAGATCATATTAATTAGCCAAGTGAAAAGCTGTTTGTTAAAATGCAAGTTCCCCTTGAAATTTAAAGCACTACAGTTACTAAATACATCTAAAGCTCTGTAAACCAAAAAGAAACAAAATATTGGGATAGGATAGACCACTAAACACAAGTTATATTTCAAGCTTTTATTTTTATCATAACCTAAAGAATGAGCAAAATTTGCTTGAGACCTTAGTCAAGTTGTCTTAGGCAAGTCAGACAACTACTTTCCTGGAATACAAAGGGCCACTGCATTCCAATATGCTAAGTGGTGACTTGGATCTTTCTTTCATAAATTCAGGGTAAAAGAGCATTATGTGCATTTAGATGTTATTTGTTTCTAAAAAACATTTTAAATCTTTCCTTACAACCATGCTTTCCACTACATTAACAGCATTTACTAGTTTTTAAAGTAGTGATTCATACAACTCTATGATCCAGCCATGATGCAAATTCTGCTTTCACTGAATCATGCAATTTGTCATTAACATGTAAGCTAATAAGAACTTCAAGATAATAATTAGGATGTTTCATGTTCAGTTGTACATCTTCAAGACTACTCCTCACTCCCAACTGCTTCCTCCATTTTGGCAAACTAACAATAGAACACATCCCATTAATTTCCACGCTTTTACCAAATTGCTATCTGATCTTTTAGATAATAATCACTTCTTTAATTTTTAATCATATAACTGATCACAGGAGTAAAATGTAGCTGGAAGGTCAGATTATATATGCAACTGGTCACAATTTTCTAACACGTGCTAACTGCTCATACTGCTTACCTGTCATATCTTACAATTTATCCAGACACATATAGTTTTTATTTACAAGACAGCTACCTTCAAGTTTATGGCTACCCAGAAAAGGATCAAAGAAAGGACAACTTGGTCTGGAGATCTTCAAAGGAAATTAAAAAAAATTGTTTCTTTGTGAACTGTGATCATAATCCAAGTAAACAAAGTTAGCATGACTCACTATGATGAGTCATGTAATAATTCTATCAGTCTGAAAAATGAAGGTAGCTGTGTGCACAGGTTTGTATTTAGAGATGGATATTATTTTGAATGTGAAATGAAAAGTATGAGGCCCAGTATGAAGGATAAACTGCCAATGAAATAAAACTAAAAAGTGCAAAGATAAAAAGTACCTTTGGGTGAACTTCAAATATGGTGTATAATCTATGACAGCTGGAAAGCTGCCATCCAATCCCTCACCCTTCAGGCAAAAACTGATAAAACAGAGAAACAACAGTAAGATTACAACAAGCAAATTACAACAGTGACAGTTGAATCTTACCAATGTGAAATTTTTCTTAATTTTTTGGTAATAAGAAAGGCCTAGAGCATCTAATACTGAAATCCTACTCAGCCGACCTAGACTGTTCAATATTTAATGAGCGTCACTGAGCATATTATAGCATAATGAAACCCCCAACAAGCAGAAATTCCACATGATCAGGGAATAGATCAGGGCAAGTGGTATAAACCCTAATTTTTAATTATGCACTTCTATTCTGAAACTACAGATGGATTGCAGGGAATAACAGGAAAAAGAAAGCCGGAGCAAGAGAAAGAGAAGAGCTATGGATGAGAGTGGCATCTTCAGAATTTAAGCTCATTTAAAGAGTTTCCATTGTCCTTACATAACCATCCTACTAACTTTATGTCAAAAATCAGTTCTCAAAAATATTTCAGTTTTTCTCCTTTCTGGTGTGGGGCTGCAGGAAGATGAAGGACATTAATGAATCTTACTTTCAGAAAATGTTCTGAAATGGCTGTAGCTTTACAAAGCTCTCATCTACCCTGTATTCTTTTTCTACTTGCTATAAAAGATTGTATGGGAACCATGTTTAATTATCACAGAAGTGGCAAAATCAATCACGCTTCCACAAGGCTCATATTCCTCACTCTTTCCATATGTCATAAAAAACCCAATTCTAGTAAGACATGGCTTTTGCTACTTTTCCTAACTTAATTGCAAAGTGCCATTTTTTGCAACGCAGTCACTTAAGTGGTATTTGGAAAGTACATAGGCAGGGTTTGGGTTTATTGGGTTTTTTCCCCCTTAAGAACAGAAAAGCAAAGAAAACAAGAAAAAACACCCCTGCAAAACCACAATTAGTTTAAGTAGATACACAATAAAAATGCTTCTGTAGCACAATGTTCCTATTTTGCCCAGAAATTTTCTAGACTCTTAAACGTGGCATTGACAAAAACTTAAATGTCTCCAGAAGAATGTATAAATATGCTTATATTAGAAATCAGAGGACAAAGGAAGAACAAGCACACTTATACAACTAAGCTCTCATACTGGTAGCATGTACCACTGAGGTTTATGGGAGACAAACACAATCAATGGATGCTTATTTATGGAAGGACTTACATACTGCAGACTTATTCTTGCTATGCTTCTTACTTATGTATAGCTATAGTTCTTCCAAGTATAGTACTAATAGAGAAGCAGTTTAATTTCACATAGTGTAAAGCTTAAACTAATAAAAAATCTGGTAAGATTTGAATTTGCTGTATACAAGGCTAACTCTCATCATCCAGCAACACCTCTCAGTTCCCTCAGAACATAGCTGATGATGTTATTAAGCCAATCTAGTGACTAAATGCTGGCAAAAGAACCTATCCTTTGTTTTCAACCTCTCCCTCCACATTTTTTCTTTTACTTTTTTTTTCTGGGGGGGGGTGGGGTCGGGTGGTAATTTTTATTTTTCTTAATTAAATCCCAACCAGACATTCCCTTTCCCCTCCTTACAGTGATATTGGCACTTATCTGACTCCATGATGAGCTAGCTTAGCCATCATGACCTGTATTTTTAGGATTTTTACTCCTCATTAGCATCTAGTTGCACTTCCACAGGCAACTAAACTCAATGCTCACTGCCACCAGGAAGGTAAGACATTACTCAATCCCTTTTATTCCTTTTCTTCTCTAATCCTTACAATCATATCATATCTGCCACTTACAGGATGTTTCCATGAGCCAAACTAGTTAATAGCAAAAGAACTATACTGTCTTCTTACTCAGTATGGGCTTTTTTACTCTTTAACAAGTCAAACTGACTCACAGAAGGGTCCAACAAGCCTCAAAACTGGTGTAAGGGTACATAAGCAAGAGTGAATCTCCAAAGGCCTTTTGTCAACACTCAGTGCATCCAGTGAGACTGTGCTGTTTTCTGCCAGTTTATCTCCTAAACTGGTTTGCGATAAGCATTAATGCTGCTGCAGTGTAAATTTTAACAGCATATTGTCAGGAGACTGGAGGAAAGCATTATCGTTCTCCTTTTTCCTATGCTGTATTACAAAACCCTTCCCCGTATTATGACATTAACTTGACCCAGCCAGGCATGTTACCAGGGCCTGGCACCATCTTATCATAGGCATTGTAGACTTTATACCTTGCTGATGTTTTTGCTGTATGTATTACATGTGTACATATTTGCTATATGTATATTATATATATATACACACCCCCCCCCCAAAATGTTTGGGGTTTTGGAGGGGGGGTTTGGGGGGGGTTTTTTTTTAATTATCTAAGGTGTGTATCTTCATTATTCCAAAACACAGAATTAATTGTATAACAAAGCCCACAAAAGTCTAGCTAAAGATTGCACAGGTAAATTCATGTAATCTTACAATATTTTGCAGTTAATTACAACACATATTAATATTAAATGGTCATTTGTATGTTAAGCTTTTAAAATGTAGAAGTACTAAAGTTAAAGATACCTATACCTTCTACATACTCAGTTACAGTGCTGTCATTGAGTACCAGGGCACAACTGTGTACTCCATCCTTTAAAAGATTCAATTATCTGCAAACTTCACTTAATAGGTTTAATATATCTTCTGCAATTACTCTTCAGATTGCTTTTAGAATTTTGATACCTGAAAGACTGTGTAATCATGCAGTTATATGGTATAGTTTTGTTCTAATCTAGAAGAGCCATTCAAGATTCTTTTCTCTATCCCTCCCTCTTCTCCCCCCACCTAATTTTTGCCCCTCAAAATATCAAGGAACTCTAACACTGTTTTTCATAATGCATCCATTTTATTTCAAAAATGAAAAAGTATTTCCCCTGAGCATTATATTATGAAGCATAATACCTAAAATCAATTGCATTGAGTCCCAACAGCATACCAGCAAGCATATTTGCTTCTTCACCAAGAACAATTGCTCCATCCTCATAAAATCTCCTACAATAAAGAAAGAAATTCAGTTAATATCATTTTCCCTCAAATAATACTATTTTTCATAGTTAACAGAAAAATGAAGAAATACAACTTAAATTAAAAAACCTCATGTGAACCCTGGGGGGACTGATATTTCATTTCAAATAAAGCAAAACAATAGACTACACAGCACAAAGCACCACAATCATAGAGCACATAAAAATTAAATAGAAGCAAAAAGAATTCACAATATTAGCCCTAAGAAGTGGATAAAATGCAAAGGAAGTGATGAAGATACACTTTATTCCTGAAAGGCAGAATGTGTGTCACATATATAAAAAAAAAAATTCTATCATATTAAAAAAAAATTCTCACAACTGTACTTAGAGACTCTTTAAATGTTCAAAAAATCATTCTTCATTCTCAGAAAATATTTTCAAAAATCAGCTATTTTCCAGGTAGCATGCTTTTCCTACTGCATGCTTGGCTTATTCATGCTGCATCCAGTTATTCTGAGATTTAAAATTTTCATTATTTGAAGGAGAAGTGTTTCTTAGCACCATTTTTTATTGCAAAACACCTACTGGCCAAAGTTTTAGAACTCCATGCCTTGATCTCAAAATACATTTCACATACCCTGGTACATGCAGACTTCTGAAGGCTGCTTGAGAACAGTGACCAATAAAGAAACCATTTTTAAATCTGTATTCCCTCACTACCTCCTCATTCTCTCCCATTTATTCTCATTTTCTCCTCCTAGCTACCAGAGAAGCTACTTCCAGACAGAACTGTTCCATGCACAGGATATATGTGAATAAGGCACACCATTGCCACACACGGACTTGTAAAAAGGCATTTGGTCTGTTTAGCAAAGTAGCACACAACTGTAATTTCTGTGTTAAAGGAGTCCTGGCAGCAGCAGAGGCAGAAAGGTCACTAGAATTCACCTGAGCATCACATGTGGAAAGCGGGAAACGAAGAGCTGTTCAGTACCAGTAGCAAGGTTGAAAGGTCACTTACCAGAAACCAAGATCCACATTCCACCTATACATTCTAGCTGTGTATGATTGCAAGAAGGTGCCAGATTATTGAAGGCAATCCATCTTTCAAATACCAGCAGCAATGCCCTACCAAAAGCTCCATCTGTTTCAAGAACTGCATGTAAGCATTGGGATGGCTCAGTAAGAGCTGAGTTGGCTGCATGGCAAACATCCAGAGAAGACACATTTTGGGGCACAGCTCCAAAGACTGAACTGTATTATAATGCACACCATCAGAAGTCCCACTTTTGCAGTTTCATAACACACATCCATTTGCTGTAAGGAAGTGAGTTGTCCAAGACCTTGGATGTTCTCAGTAGAAGCAAGAAATCTGGACAACTTCCTCTGAAAAGACAGAGATTATAGTCCTGACATAGAGACTATGATGTACAGACTCAGTTCTCTACTCTCAAAGTTCAGGAAGGGCACTAGGAGGCACTGTCTTAGCACTGACTAAGACAGAATACTGAGCTAGGTGGACTTTACAGTCTGACTCAGTATAGTTACTCTTATTTGTGAACTAAGAGCAATGGTCCTAGTACAAGCTGATTGCCAACTATTTCACTGGTATTGGTTAAATTACTGCTAGGTACCAATCCTTACAGTGTTCAGTTTATCTTGTAAAATGGTGCCAAAGAAGTAATCGCGCAAAAAAGACAGGACATTATTTGTAAAAGTGAGATGCAGATGTGTCAGCCTGACAATGGTAATGTTTCTTAAACTAGCTTCAGTAATCAAGTCAAAACAATGGTCCCCTTGGAAAACGCACAAATTTTCTTTCAGAGCTACGCAGCTGACACCTCACAACAGTCTACTTTAAGAGTCTGTGCTGAGCAATTTTTTAGAAAAAAAATTGTGTGCCCATGCTTAACCCAACTCTCTTCTCAGCGTAATATGCAGATCCAGCTGCTTCATTAAAGGACTAGCCATAAGATCAGGCACCTAAACACAACAGTGAGGTTTAAAAAGAGCTAGCAGTATGATAGATCAATCTTATAGTCTACATACACACATGTATAACATGATATTTATAGTTTGTATAAATAATTACTAAACATGCATATATTAAAATACATAATTTAAAATGCTAAATAAATGGTGCAAAGCATCACCAAAAGAATGCAGCCACTTATTAGGCATCCAAAACCCCACACAAGAAAAGACAGTGTGTCCATTATTGCTAGTTGATTTGAAACCCACCGTACCAACATCTGAAACTGTAACTTCTATTTCCATTGGATGTATTTAAAATATTGCTTCAAAACAAACTTTGCACTTACTATGTTTGCAATGCAAGAGGGGTTGTTTCCAAAAACTATACCACTGAAAGAACATTCAAATATATTAAACATCAATATGTTCAAATAAATTAACTTGAAACTGCTAATAAAATAATACCACTGTTATCCACTAGCAAACAAACCACACTACCAAACAGGGACAAAGAATGTACTACTTAACTACACAAGTTTGTGACCCTCCTCTTCCTCCTCATCTCCCCCTCAAAAACCCAAGTGACTTCTCAGTTTGAGGCAACATGAGCAAATCTTTTCCAGAAATCTTTGGTTTATGAGCTTCTTGTCTACTGTAAATGCAAACAAATCTGGGTAAAATAAAGATAATAGGTCTGGAAACTTCAGTAAAACGTGATGTTTCCCTAGTTGTGCTTCAAAGTCACCTTAATATTGGCAATGTATATGGAGACCTGTGGACAAATAGTCTTAGAAACAGAAATAATATTCTAAATGAACAGAAGCCCTTGCAGAGAAAACTCTTACTGTTCAAAAGGCCCATTCAGTAGGTCTAAAACTTTTAAAGAGGTCAACACCAGGTACCATGTTATAGACTCACTCATATTTAGATGACTTCAACATAAATCTACAAGATACAGTTGTTGCAGGATACAGCTGTTGCAGGATACAGCATCCTATAATAATCGCATTATTTAGAACCAGTCCAAAACTGGCAGACTATTTTCTATCATAACACATATTCTTGTACATCACAGATTTTACGCTTAGAAAGTAAAAATAAATAAATAAAATCTGTTACAGAAATTTCATATTACAGTAAGTATCCCTATGCTATGCCTGATCACTAATTCTGTTCTATGTCTCTCAACAGGTTCATGGAATTATTTTCCTTTCTTCTTCAAGAAATGTTCCTATAACATTATTTTTTACTGAGTCTCTAGGACTTTCTGTCAACCATACCTAATTTTGAAAGGAACATTACATTTTCCTGTCTTTATCACACTACAATTTCAGAATTACTTCCTTGTTTAAAGAAATTTTTTTCTCTTTTGGCCTTTCAAGAATTCCAGACTTATTTCTACATTTTTAAAATCACAAAGAGATTTTTAATTTTGCAGTTTTACCCATGGTAAAATCCAGTCAGTTCACACCAACTCTAGGTATCTTTTACGACATTACAGCTCTTTTACTAGTGACATCCTTTCCTATACAAATCAAGTGGAACATGCACTTCCAAACTCAATGCAACTTATGCAACATTTGCTAAAATATTGCAAAAATAGAAGTCTTAGAGACCTGGTTGTTTTGAAGTCTCTCAGAGCTGTGGAAATGTATTCAGACAAATGCTTTTCCATAAGTGCTACTCTGATCCAGGCTCGACCCTGCAAGAAGAAACAGACATCAAATATCTAAGTATTATAGAATGAAACAATTTTCCATCTGAAAATGAATACAGTTGATTTATCTGGGTGAAATGAACTTGTTAACAAAATCACCACTAAACAGAAACAGTTGCTAAGATCTACTTCATTACAGGAATAACAGAGAGAGAAAAAGCATTCTTACAAATCAACGTCATTACAAAATAAAGTTATCAACAATTTAAAGGCGGGGGAAGGATATTGCTTTAATTATATACTCCAGCATTTTTAAAGTCTCATGTGCATAAGTGGTAGGAAAAGGTAACACATCACAGCAAAAAGCTTTCCATTTTAAAAACAATGCTATCGGAAGTACCAAATTGTTTTCAATGTAAAGCATCAGTAACTTGCCCTCAAGGTGTTTTAAGAAGAAAAATAATTCTCTGTGTTCATTCAACTATTTGTGGGATCAATAAAAAATAAATTATTTTTCCCCCCCTCAGTAAGGGCATCATTACAGAAGCTGCACATGATATACAGGAATTAACTCT
Organism: Psittacus erithacus; assembly: GCA_009867235.2. Classification (NCBI taxonomy): domain Eukaryota; kingdom Metazoa; phylum Chordata; class Aves; order Psittaciformes; family Psittacidae; genus Psittacus; species Psittacus erithacus. The sequence goes on along the minus strand of WYDI02008589.1, from coordinate 8,828 downwards.
AACCTAAGAGGCCAAAAACTTGCAGTCCAAAAGCAAAACTTCATTCAAACAGGTCTATGAACAACTGCAATAGCTATTTACAGGTCTAGTGCACAGGATCATAGTTTACAGGAAAAAGACATTTCAAGTGGCTGCCATGATTATGATTGTCACTTTAAGAACACCAGGAACATTTCTCACAACCCGCATAAACTTAAGAATAGTTATTTAAGTAATAAGATGTCTTTATGCTTAATACATTTGGCCCTTACTGATATCTAGCTGAGTATCACCACAGACATTGTACCAAAGGCACCTGTAGTAGATTATAATCCTACATTAAATTTATATAGACCTAAATCAAACTAAACTTATAATAAGATAGATACTAAATAACAAAAACAAACAAAAAAAATCGCTTTCATAAATAACCCACAACACAGCAAAAACTTTAACATAGAGTACATTAAAATTAAAAGGATGTTTATCTGGACAGCTGCCTTTACATTGCAGTTATTTAGAACATAGAATCATAGAATGACTTGGGCTGGAAGGGACCTTAAAGATCATCTAGTTCCAACCCTGCTGCTGTGTGCAGGGACACCTTCCACTAGAGCAGGCTGCTCAAAGCCCCATCCAACCTGGCCCTGAACACTGCCAGGGATGGAACAGCCACAACTTCCCTGAAGGACCTATGCCAGTGCCTCATCATCCTCACAGTAAAGAATTTTTTCCCAATACCCAACCCAACCCTCTGTCAGTTTAAAGCCATTCCTCCTTGTCCTATCAATACATGCCCTTAAGAATTTTTTCCTAATACCCAACCCAACCCTCTGTCAGTTTAAAGCCATTCCTCCTTGTCCTATCAATACATGCCCTTCTAAGAAGTCCATCTCCAGATTTCTAGCAGGCCTTTCTAGGTAGTGGGAAGCTGCTATAAGCTTTCCTCTGAGCCTTTTCTTTTCCTTGCTGAACAACTCTCTAAAGCCTGTTTTCATAAAAGAGGTGCTCCAGCCCTCTGATCATCTTCACAGCCCTTCTCCTGTCTTGCTCAAGCAGGTTCATGTCCCTCTTGTGTCGGAGGCCCCAAAGCTGAACGCAGTACTGCCAGTGGGGTCTCATGAGAGCGGAGTAGAGAGGGAGAATCACCTCCCTTGGCATTTGACATGCTTCTTCTGATGCAGCCCAGGACATGGTTGGCTTTCTGGGCTGCAAGTGCACACTGTCAGGTTATGCTGAGCTCCTCAACCAACACCCCCAAGTCCTTCTCATGGATGCTCTCAGTCTATTCTCCACCCAGCCTATATTTGTGCATGGGATTACTCTCACCCAGGGGCAGGACCTTGTACTTGGCCCTGTTGAACCTCATGAGGTTTGCACAAACTCACGTTGCATGAACATGAGTAAAACAGTCAAACCCTGATGATTCTGTTTTGCTAATGAATAAAGCCTATGTAACTCCAGTGAAAGCAAGGCTAGGTAACACTGGTAAAGCCTTACTAACAGTAAAACTGATGCATACCATTGGTATTTGTGCTGACACGTCTCCAACCTTTTCACATACAGACAACCAAAATACTTCCGCACACACCTCCAAAAATTAAACACTGTTCTCCACATTCACTGCACAAATTAGCTTCTTTGCTTACTATTTGGCATGGACTTATCCACAGAGTAGAAGAACATCTCAATTTATTTTCAGAAGTATTTCAGAAAACAGCTTTGCATTTTATTAGCTGTTGAATTTAAATACTCATCTCTATTAAAATCTTGGAATTCAGAAATATCATTAAAATAAACCTTGAATATAACCAACACAATCATCACATGCTAGAACATGTCTCTCCAGAAAGTATTTGAAATTAAATTCTCCAAATTATCTGAATTTTCAGACCTCAACATATGCAAGAAAAGTTGCATGACTTAAATTATCAGTCTAATATTCCAGCACATTGAGTGCTACGAAAAGTATGTAATATTCTGGATAGGAAAACCAGTCAATAAAATATAATACAACTAGTCAATAGGAAAACCAGCTTTTTGCCATAGAATCTCAAGTGTTTGAAAGCTTTCATGCAGATTACACATACATTTACTACATAAATGTAAAACTGAGTCTATGCAAAAGAAGAAAGGAGCAATGGCAGATATTGCAAACAGGCTGTTCTACAATACTATGGATCATTAGAACAGCTGTTCAAAGATCTACTAGATTCATGGTGCTGCCTGATCTAAGCATCATCTTGTAATGAAGAAAAACGTGGTTGCGTAAATACCAGTAATTTAAATTGTACACTCATGCCCCTGAAAACAAAAAAAAACAAACCAACAACCTACAAAGTATTTGTTTATAACAAGTTAAATATTTCCACCTCACCAATGACACCAACTCTGAATAATCCAGAGTATAATAAATCTGGAAGATTTTTAAAACAGCCATAGAACACAGTTTGCATACTTCTTCAAACAACTGATTCCAGTTCATTTAGGAGTAACAAGACTTAAGAACACTAATTTATGCATCCTTTTATGTTACTTATGCCTTCAAGTCTGAAGGTTCTCAGTTATCAGTCAAAGCTTCTTTACACAGAAATGCAAACTACTGAAAAGTATTCTGATCTAGTAAAAAACTCGTATCTCTGTCCAATAGTACTTTTTTTTTAAACTTAGTTTTTTTAGATGTTTGTGTATGCTGTCTCATACCATTAAGATTTAATGACATATCAATTTAAAGCTCATTCCTATTCAGTTCATATGCATATAAGTACACCAAATTGTTACTTCCTTAATGTTTCCATCATACTGACAATCAGAAATTATGATTTCATTTCTACACACACCCTTTAAAACGATGGATCTTTATTAGCAAATAAATCTATGAAAGGCTTCCTGCACAATCACACCAGCAAACTCAAGAATTGATAACACCTTTTTTATTAGTGTACAAATTATATACAAAATAAAATTACACTCAGGTTGAGGGGGCACGGGCAAATGACATTTCTACAATTTTAAAATAACATTTGTAAGGCATTTCCACATGTACATAATTTATCTCAACATACTGCATTTTTAAAACACTACGCAACCTCAAAAATGTGAAGGCAATAATTTTATAATACAACATGGTCACTGAATAGAGAATTTGAAATTTATTCTACTGAATAACAAATTTAGAAGGAATACATTCAGATTTAAATGGGTTTTTTTAAAGTAAGTATTTACTAGGTACATATAAAAAAATATTTCAAACAATGAAAAATTTTGTGGGGCAAGTAATATGTTTTTCTTCTGGGTACAGAAATGTCAGCCATACTTTACACAGAATAATATAATAAAAAAAAGTCCATTTGACCTTTCTCTTCCCTACCTTAGCTCTAGAAGAACCGACATTCTCCATATTCTCAATACTGCAGATGCAATTGTGAGAGACTTTTCGGCAAGCTACTCGAATGTAGTCCCAGAAACTACGAGGACTTTCATAGCCGAACCAGGTGATCTGACCTTAAATCAAAATACAAGATATGTAAAGATTTATGAACCTCACTCTCTGCTCACTGGAGATAAAAATAATTCAAATACTTCCCTATAGGTTGCCTGCACCGACAGGATTTCATGCTGCTAAATCCATAAATTCCTACTGAAAATTGGCTCACAGGTGCAAAAAATACTTGCATTATGCAGCTCACCCTGGTTTCAGACCAATGCAGAGAGAGAAGTTATACACACAGACACATATATATACACACATATTTTGCATACATATGTGTATTTTCTTGTTATTTTCCTTGTTAGTATGCTATAATACTCAAGAGTCTTTCATGGACTCTTACATCACAAAGGGTACACTGCCTTGCAACTTAAAAATGTGATAAGTATTTCTGTTATTTGTTTTAGGTAGAACAATGTGTTTTATTAATACAATCAAGTAAAGAGAGTTTTGTTCTTTAAAAAAATGTGTTTTATATATATACATCACTGTTTGCTGTGATAGTGTTATCTTCTTTTAGAAAGGGACTGGAATTTTTAAAAATGTGCTTTCACTGAAAGGGAAGTAGATGCACGATCAGAAATGTTTTCCGTTATAATTTATTTGGAATACACACAGGACATTCCTTGGGAAACTGACCAAAATAAATTGACCAAATCAACATATCTTCTGGAGCTTTAACCAAAATCCTTCTTTTTTTTTTCCTTTTTTTTTTTTTTTCCCAGTTTGCAATGTATTGCAGCTAGGAAATGAAAAGGAAAACTACATACTACTTGCAACCTCCACACACGAAAGGAATTTAATCACAGACCTAACAGTTCAGCCCCATTTTTCAGACTGAACAGCATATAACTTTGAACAGGTATGTAAAAATTAAGATTAACATTGCCCTCTGGTGACTGCCATTATTATGTATGTGCAAACCCTTTTCTCCATAAAAAATTAAATCTAATTTTTAAGTTAATTTTATTTTAAGTCTTGAGTTGTACTTGGAAGTTTTACTAGTTTATCAGAAAGACTTCTAATTCTTTTGCTGTTAGAAAGCTCAGATTCCAAGAAAAAAATATATGAGATTCATACCGCAAATTATACATACTAAAAATAAAATGCCAACACATGATGATAAGAATATTTTTATCTAGCATGATTTATTTTCAAACATAGTTAGAGTAGTGTCAAAGATCTGTCCCATATGATCTTAAGAAATTCAAGTGGTGGAGTTTTTTTCCCCCAGAGGGTGCCAAGTAACTTGACTTTGTGGTCCATCTGCTAATTTTGTCACATGGGTTTATTTATTACATTCAAAGTTTGACAAAAGACTTGTAAAAAAATACCAGGAATAATTAAGATATACTACTAAATAATACCAAATGAAAAACAAAATCTCAGCATGCTTCAATTACAGTAGATTCAGATCTTCTCAATTCTAAAGACTAAAATGAAAGAATTTCTGCAAGGTAAGCAGTATAATAAACTACTTTTGTTGTAATGCCAAGCACAGCAGACAACAAAAATTCAATGGCATTTTAACAACACTAAATGTTACAGATTTTTTCACATTCTTTGCCATATTAGAAACATTTCTACCCTAGGGATTATACCTGCAAAATTAAATGCAATTTAAGTGTGAAGATGAATTGGTGTCACCAATTCCAATGCAAGCATATAAAGGCAAATAAATGCAATCATACCATATAGTGACTTCTGTGGCTTTTTCTAACTATCTTAAGGACAGAGTATATGCAAGAAAAGGACAGTTTCACTCTATAGTTCTGTGAAGTCACTAATTCAAAGCAATTCCTTTTACAAAAAAACACCTGAAAATGACAACATTTATGAACAAAAACACCCCTATAACAGAAATACATATCAGCGCACACAGGATTTATTTGGCTTACACTGATCAAAGCAGTATGCTGGCCATAATTGCAATATACTGATATAACAGCTCTGTGAGGGGGTATGATGGGTTTTAGACTTCAGGAGGAACTGTCTTCACTTGAAACTCAGTCAGCTCAGGACCTTTTGTGAACCAAGAACTTCCGGATCTCACTATTTTCTCCCCATAACTTTAAACCTTGCCCACACTCTGGTAATTACATACACAGAAAGATGTTGGAAAAGACTGAGAATAGTGTGAATTTACTTTAAGAACTACTAAATAAGATAGCTTATATTATATATAAGCTATATATATAGCTTATATTATATATAAGGTATATATAACTATATACAGAAGGTAACAGAAGGCTTAGAGCGGAACTCATCACAGTATTCCAGTACTTGAAGGGCTGCTACAAAGAGGATGAAGGCTCTCTCTTTACAAGGAGACACACGGAGAAGACAAAGGGCAATGGGTAGGTAGAACTTGCACTGAGAGAGGTTTCATCTCAACGTAAGAAATCTTTTTACAGTAAGAACAGTTTTTCCCTGGAACAACCTTCCCAGGAATGTAGTAGAGTCACCATTGCTGGAGATTTTCAGGATGCAACTGGACAGGGTGCTAGATGATCTCACCTAGGCTCCTTTCCCCACAAACGGCTAGACCAGATGATCTCCTGAGGTGACTTACAACCTGGGTTGTTCTGCAATTCCAAAATCATATATAAATTTTAATAGAAATAAGTTTCCTGGGAGGCCCAAAGAACAGAGTATGTTGTTTTTGTCTTGAAGTTTTACGTCATCAAGCTGACAACTATTCTAACAGTAATGATGTTACTGGTTTCGTCAGCCAAACAAAATTGCCACATAAACATGGAAGCTGCATGTCTAATATTAAATGTTGTTCAAATTAATTCAATTCTTGTTTACAGAACTGCAAAGCAAATAAAAACAATATTGAGAAAATTCTTTATTTCACCACATTTTTGAATACTGCTACATACCTATTTGTATCAGGTCATTTCTGCTCCAGTCTGACTACAAGATACAAACATCCACAATGCCAGCTGTTATGGACCTTTTCTCACACCCAGGAAGCTCTTTACATATAAGACATTAAACAGTTTCATTCCTACTCACAGTCCAATTTCACATCTACAAAGTTTTACACTTGCAAAGTAGTAATGAGTAGGATGCTTTAAGGCAGATGCAGGTTTTCTCCAGGCTTCCCTGTATTATTTAGTTCATAGCAAGTTCTTCAATTCCACCACAAAAAAAATGTTTTAATACAACTTGATGGTAATAAGCTGGCCTGCTACTCCTTTGAGTAATTTCTGTGATACCTATACTTTTATTTTCAGAGTGGGTCATTAAAAATTAAAAATTTACAGTAGTTCATAAACTCAGTCCTCCAAGATGATTATAAATGCATTTAAGATTTTTCTCCGTACAAAAGAGAATAAGCTAAACGACAAATTACACAAGAGCCCTACTATTTCTTTTTAGCCAAAAATGAGTAATATGTGTATATAAATATTAAATCTAGTAACAAAAGCTATTCTACTGATAGAACCAAATAAAGGGCCACCACAGCTATATGCCTAGACTTGGTTTTTTTCATGACCATAGCACCTTCAGCACTTATACCCTTAGCCTTACCTTTTTTACCCCTATTGTATCACCATTACCTTAACTATTTTATCCAGCAGATTTGTTTCTCTCAGGATGAGCAGCATTACAAGCTGCACCTTACACAAAGAACTTGCTTCTTCACCTGTGACCTAAATCTACAAGCAGACATAATTCATACCCCTTCCCTTCAGGCACTGTTTATGCCTGAATTATAAGAACTGCTTAAAGAGACTCTATGAAATAGTAGGCAGTAGTAACTGCCTTTTTTTTTTTTCCCTTCCCAAAAATAAATAAACTAAAAACCATATGGGAAGGGATAAACTGCGCACTGCAGATACAAGAAAAGTCTTTCATTGCTTGAGAAATGAATTATTTGATAATTGAGCTTACTATGAAGAAGTCCAAAAACTGGACATTTACCAATGACATCGCTAATACAGCCATTTACTGTTACTACTACCAGACTTCTGATGATGCATGAAACCAGAACATTGTATAGAATGAAGAAAGGACAGTAACTTATCTTTCTATTTAAGCATCACTACCACAATAGAAGCTTACTATTTGTAGGAAGTTTTCTAAAAGGAAAAAGAAAAACAAGCAAACAAACTCCACAGCTACTAAAAATTAAGAATAACATAGATCAGATAGAGACAAGCAGCTTTGATGGGCTATCCTAGCAGAAGCTTTTGAGGTATTCATAATACCTCTTAAATATATGTTCAGGAAAAAAAGCACACAAATTTGAGAGCATAAAAATACACAGCACAGCATACTGGTTTGTGTCATTATGGTGGTAAATCCAAATAAATGTATAGTTGAAAAGTACATTCAAGGAAACCATAACATGCAAAAATTACAGAAGTCACAGGCAAGATGAGCTATATACATTGTCAGTGGCAGCATTTAATTTATACACCAAAACTATTTCTAAGCATGCATACTGGCTAGCAGTTTGGATATGAACACTTTTTGCTGTAAAGGATATTACAGTGAAAACATAGTAAGTCAACAAATAAATGACAACAGTTTTCAGGAATATGTTATAGGTGATGCCCATAAACATCTACAATAGTTAATGTTCTTCAATATTAACTTAAAGTGACAAAAAAAGGCTGGAAACCATGCAAAATTGTGATACAGTAAAGACAATATATACGTCACTTTGAAATGACGTCAGGTTCATATCAGCTAGGATATATATACCTGTGATCAAACCCTAAGGACTGTTGCTGAGCGCCCTACTGATGTCCCTACCATTTCTGCATTACCTATACCTATATAGCTGATCTGATAAAAAGGGCACTTACAGGAAGTTTACCTGAAACGTCTGTGGCCAACAGTGAAAACAAAAGAGCAGGAAGACAACTACAAGATACAGCTTCATCTCCACAGTACAAAACAGTTAAGAAAGGAACAAATTCCAAACAACTATCTGGGGAAAAACATGGCTCCTGAAATCACTCAGCTTGCTTTAGAGATTATCGACCTCACATGTATTTATATTCAAATATGTAAAATCCCTTTCAGGATTACAGGACTTATCTGGTCCAGAGAACTTCAAAACCATTGTCTCTGCATTCACTCAGCACAATACTTACTCTCTGCTGCACTATAAACCCATGCAAATACTTCCTCCTCAGAAGGAATAAAAAAAGTAATTAGGCACTCATCTTTTTTCTGTTACTCCTTTTCTCCTATATTTTCAAGATCTTTTATTGTCCTGTCCAGTAGTATCGTATCATATTTGGCCTCTTCAGGAACCTGCTTAGTAAGGTTCCATGGGATATAGCCCTAGAGGGCAGGGGGGCCGAAGGCTGTTGGTTGATATTCAAGGATCTCCTAC
>WYDI02008588.1:7262-26149 GCA_009867235.2 Psittacus erithacus | reverse complement strand
TGTTCAAGGCCAGGTTGGACAGAGCCTTGGGTGACATGGTTTAGTGTGAGGTGTCCCTGCCCATGGCAGGGGGGGTTAGAGCTGGATGACCTTAAGGTCCTTTCCAGCCCAAACTATTTTATGATTATTAGCTGAGCAAATGCTTCTCAATTTCTCTATAGTCAGTGGAGAGAAATAGTTACACCAGCTTGACTCATCTGACCTATTTTAGACTTTCACTGCAGAATGAGTTGTGCTCTGGTTTTCATTAACTATATTAAGGCTGCTGTTAAGTCAGAAGATTACTGCTTCTTTTGCCTTTGGTTATTTTTTTTAAGCCCTTGTAATCGGTAAACACCTACCTGAGTGTCCTTCAAGTCCACTTGAATTTCTTGTCTGGGAGTTTCAGGTTTTTATCTCAAGCACAGCATTAGATCACTTAGCCTATGTCTGTCGTCAGTGGCAACAGGAAATGTTTTCCAGGACACTGATACAAGCCTGCCCCCAAACTCTTGCCATTTATTGTCAGCATCCAGAGCTCTCTCAATAGGAATGTTACCTGTTACCTTCATGCCCAAGTCGTTTTAGTTTTCATTTATGAACCTGTTGTCTGTGAGTTTGTCTAATCCGATCTTGAATCTGCTATTATCTGCTTCCAACAGACTATCTCCTGTGGCAGAAGTCCACTACCATATAAAAGATGTTCTTTACTGTATGTCTTAAACTTGCTTCCTATCATTTATTCAAGTGCCCTATAGTTTTAAAACTGTTATTACTGATTGTTCATCTTTTCAGTTATCCTCCTCATTCTGTAAACCTTTTAAACTTCTGATCTCCAAATTGAAGTCTTGTAGCCTAAAAACTATAGTAGCTGTTGTAGAGTAGCTGCCCTGTCTGCCTGGTGCTTCAGTTGCCACCACTGTCCCTACTCTCCATCTCCACTCTATCTTTGTTGAGATGCAGAGATCAGTAACTGCACATAGGAGTCAATCTGTAAGTGCCATAAACTTGATGCTTATTGGCAGTTGGCTGCCACTGGCTGTTGAGCATGTAATCATTTAGAATTGTCAACAATGACCAAGGTCTCTGTGCCAAGTTGTATGTATTTGGAATATGCCTTTTACGTTCTTACTATGGAGGTTTGAGGGTATCTGCTATGGCAGCTGCCACTTTGATTATCCAGTTCTCTCAGGTCTGGTTTGAATTATGCTTGTATCTCTGAACATGTTTGCAATGTTTGAGGAAGTGGTTTTGTCTTCTTTTGTACTGTATAATAGAGTACACACTGTGCACGCTGGTTGCTGTAAGTGAAAGCTTGTGCTAATGTAAGTCAGTCCTGGACCTAAACTAGTCTGGATACTATTTTACCTTTAAAGTATTTCTTTGCCTATAAAGATTTGCTTAAGCCAGTGAGGAGCTCTGTTGTGGAGGAAGTAGAATGCAGAAGGTCAACAGGTTGCAAAAAGCCAATCTCTCTTTATTGCAGGATCCAAAAATGTATGTACAGACAGTGTTGGATGTCCATAAGAAATACAATGCTTTAGTCATGTCCGCATTCAACAATGATGCTGGCTTTGTGGCTGCACTCGACAAAGTAAGTACCTGTAGCGGCATATGGTGAACTCTTAGTTCTATTCAGTGTTTCATCTCCCCAAATGTCACTGTCTTTTGTGATTTATAGGCCTGTGGTCGATTTATAAATAATAATGCAGTGACTAAAATGGCTCAATCATCCAGTAAATCCCCAGAGCTACTGGCACGATACTGTGACTCTTTACTAAAGAAAAGGTACGTCCTCAAAGACAAAGTATTGCTTCAGGTTTCTTTTGTTTTAAAGGGGTTTAGCATGTGAAGCCTAAGGTTGTGTTGTCAGAAACAGAACTTAATGGTTCAAGAAAAATTCATTATACCAACATCTGAATACATAAATTTCAATGGGACTGTTCCTAAAGGATACAGAGTTTACTTATTCTTTTAAGAAGAGGGGAGAAATAAATACACAAGACCTTTCTTTCCTTTTAGGAAGCTGAGTTTGTTGGGGCTTCTTTCTTTTTTAATGAAACAGAAGAGGTTCTTAAGGTTTTTGGTTTTCCTTAAAAAATCAGAGTTGTGTTCTGTGTTGTAAAGAAGAGATAGATGCGCGTTCCTTTTTGCCGTTAAAACTCTTGCTTTCCTCCTGTTTTTCTTCTGTATGTTCTTCCATCTGGGCAAAAAATTAGGAGGACAAAAAATGCTTTCTAATCTCTTGGGGTTCATAATCCAATTAAGGTGTTTGGCTTCAAATGATTTAGCAGCTCATTTTGAGTTGAGATCTGTTCAGTTCATACTGGATTGGTGTCAGTTTTGTCACTGGCAACTTACCTAGCTTTGTTTTTTTGGGAGGAAGAAAACCACCACCAAACAACCCAAAACCGAACAACTTGCTCACTTTTCCCCATCCCCTCCCTCCTTCAGCAAAGGATTTATTTTCCCCTTTATAACTACTAGCTTTCTGCAGGGTAGATCTTGGCTATGCCTGATGGACAAGCGTGGTATGGAGGAAACCAGCATGGTACCACATGAGTTCTTACTGCTGTCTAGCAGTCAAGACCCAGCTTTCTGAGCTGTTTTTTTTCACTGTGCTATCTAAGATAAGAAATGAAGCTAGCATTTAGCAGCAGGAAGAGAGGGATCCATCTATAAGCCCATAAATCCTGAGAAGTATCAGGCTATTGGAAAGTCCCAAGTGATTCATGTTCCAGGACTTCAGCCTGTTGCTTAAAAATCACTTCAGAATCGCCTACATGTGGATTTGTGGAGAGTTCATTTCGTTAACACTGTTTCTCTCTAAAGAGTCCTTGATCCCAGAACAACTCAATCTGTGTGCCTTTTATTTATGAAATTTCCATAGACTTCCAGGCATGGTTTTAATTCTGTAGTTTTGAGACTCATTAAAAATGCGCTTCTTTAATTGCAGCTCAAAGAATCCAGAAGAAGCAGAACTGGAAGATACACTCAATCAAGTGGTAAGATGTCTATAGATACAGCTCTCTTCTGTGTAAGCTGTGAGAATTTGGTAATACTTGATTGTCATAGAAGTCAGATGCGAGAAAACCTTTTATTTTGTATGTTTGATTTCCTTACTTAATATTTCATCTTTACAGTAATGAACTTCATCTTGGTGTGGCTTGTTGGTAGAAAGTAGATTTAAAGTGGCTACATGGAATTTATGCTTTTACTTCATTTTAAATAAATAGGTAATACGGATAATGCTTTTTCCTCACAAGTTATTTTGCCTTTCCCAGATGGTTGTCTTCAAGTACATCGAGGATAAAGATGTGTTTCAAAAATTCTATGCTAAAATGCTGGCAAAGAGACTTGTACATCAGAACAGCGCCAGTGATGATGCTGAGGCAAGCATGATCTCTAAACTAAAAGTGAGTATTCCATGACTGTCCCATGATAGCAGGTCGTCAGGCTGCCTTAGAAAGCATTGATGTATGTCCTTTCACGTTTTAAGTATAATAGAAAAATACACAACCTAGGTCTGTCTCCTCCCTGCCATCCCCCCTTTTCTTTGTCTCCTAGAAGCTTATAGTGCATGTCTGTCCAATGGATTTAAGATTGAGTTAAGCCTAATTATTCTTATCCAAATGAATGACATGGATATAATTGTCCAAGGGAATGACTGCTGAAGAGTTGCTTAATTTCGTTAACCCTTGTTCATTCAGGGTCAAGCAGAATATGATCTAATACTCTTCTAGTAGTCTGTTTCATTGCTTCCTTTCTAAAGAAAACTGTCTTCAGTTTCTGGTGATGGTTAAAGAATGTGTCTGGTTTGGATCAGCTCTTTGAGTAAGGCAAATACTGAACTTCGTACATCTTCTTTTAAGAAAATAGGCTCTGATACTTTGTTATTCTATTCTCCAATGTCAAAAATGTGTCTTGCTGATGTATCTGTGCTTTTAAAATACAGCAAGCTTGTGGTTTTGAGTATACCTCCAAGCTGCAGCGGATGTTCCAAGATATTGGTGTAAGCAAGGACTTGAATGAGCAGTTTAAAAAGCATCTGACCAATTCAGAACCATTAGATTGTAAGTAATACCTTTACCTAAGTTACTGTTGAGTAGTTCAGCTTCCTCTTATGTCTACAGAGTTCACTGTAGGAGGGAAACACTTAATTGAGACATCACATCCCCAGAAGTTAGAGTTATTTTGACCGTGATATCTAGGATTTTTAAATTAGTCTTTTAGGTGTGTTCTTTGTCTTCTGTAGTAGCGCTTTATATCTTCTGTATGGGTAGTCTGCTCCTATTTCGCAGCTCTTGTTTTGCGATGTAACTAAATGAAGTTGAATCCCGTCTTTCCTTTTCCTTCTTTATTTCTTCCTGGTTTGTTTTTGATTAGGAAAGATGTTTTATCTTTAAACATTTTTGAGCACAATATGGCTGAATTTCATACTTGTGTAAAAAGTAGTAAGGCAAAAGGATGTTGTGTGGTAGGTTGTTAAACAGCTCAGTTACTTACAGACATACAAGTATATAGACGTATACTTAAAGATGTATATTTGTCACCAAAGCACATTGAAACAAATTCTTTAAAGAATTGTTGGGGTACATTTAGAGTTGTGCATTGCAAGGCTTAAATTTGACTTAGTTTTGTTCTTGCAGTTGTGCACTGTGGCGTGAGGAGTTTGAGTTACACATAAAAATGAATGCTTACAATTCATACACTTGCATGTTAAAAGTGAAATCCATTGTGGGGATAGAAGCTGACTAATAACCTCTGTAAATGAGAGAAAGTGGAGTGACTCTCACAGTAAATGTGAAGCTCTCCAACTATAGTGATCTCTTACACAAATTCCTTTGGGTTATGGTCTGAATAAATATATAGCTTAATATTTTTCGTTTAGTTAGTTTGAGCAAAAGGCAGAACCCCTTCTGTGTTAGAGTTGGGCCTGTGTGTTTTAAGAGACGTGTAGGAGCAAGGGCGATAATGCCAGAGCTCAGCCTCTTCATCTCTCTTGCAGTGGATTTCAGCATCCAGGTGCTGAGTTCTGGATCGTGGCCATTCCAGCAGTCCTGCACGTTTGCTCTGCCATCTGAGGTGAGGCGCTTGCACTTGGTTCATCCCTTGGTTCATCCAAACATGGAATCATCATGTGAGAAGTCTGTTTCACGAGGTTGTTATCTCCTCCTGTTCTGTTGTGTGTCACAGAGGACTGGAAGTGTCTCTGGTGTTTGGCTGGAGGATATTCAGAACAAGCTGATTGAGTAAGGTAGTAGGAGGGAATTGTGTGAAATGTTTTCTCCTGTGGGAAGGACCCTACTTAATGCATCTTCAAAACTTCCAACAGGAACTGAAGAAAATCTTTGTTGTTCTGTGTTTCTCTGTCTATTATTGCCATTGCTTTGGCTTTGTCCAGTAAAATCTTTAGATATTACAGTCATTAGTTTTCTGTTGAGTGCTTATCCAGGACAGGCAATTCAGGAATATGTAACATGAGAAATATGTTTAGCTGCTGTATTTGGAGGATGAAGGTGGCGAAAAGAAATCTTCTTTCTAGCCTTGCTTAATGTATTGCAAAAGGAAGAATAGAACTTAAATATTTGTTGAGGTTTGTATGGTTAATGACACTTTAAGGAGAAACTCGTAACACAGGGAAGTCTTCATCCGGTCTGAAGAGTCTGAATGCTTTGGGTTTCTATCTGTCTCATTCTGACAACATGGCAGTGGAGGGTGATTAGATTTGATTCTCCTTTGTTCCAGAGCATGTTCTGGTGATGGTAGATGAAGGTAAATAATGTAATCTCTTTATTTGCTGTTGTTTTTATACAGTTAGAACGGAGCTATCAGAGATTTACTGCATTTTATGCCAGTCGTCATAGTGGAAGGAAATTAACATGGTTGTATCAGCTGTCCAAAGGGGAATTGGTTACCAACTGTTTCAAAAACAGATACACGTTACAGGTAAGGATAACCTTGTGCCGGACAGCACTTGGTGATGATTGCATTCGGAGGGCTGGATGCAGCTGATCGTTAAGAGACATGCGTTCATGCTCTGCTCCAGTGGAGATACTTGCCCTTCCTTACCTTAAAGGACCATCGTGCCGATTAATGTGTTTAAGAGGAGTGTAGAGGCTGAAGGAGGGGGGTCTGTGAATACCTGTGCTTGCACACAAACTCATGGATAGTGCAGTGAATTTGTATGTCAGAATATTCATTAGCAGTATGTACTAATGTATCTCAATAAGTATTTTAAATCATTCAGTTCCTTAATTGGGGACGTGGGGAGCGTATGTTTGTATGCATATACACACACATACATGCTTAGCTACTATGTATGATGCTCACATGCATTCGTAGCTTTATTCTTGTGAATAATGCTACTGCCCTTAAATAAAGCATAGCAAAGGTGCAAGACCTGCTGGCTACAGAGCCATGTGTTACTGCGGTGAACATAAATGCCAGCCCTCCCCAGATGGTGGTTGGCATTACGATTAACAGAGCCTTTATTCTATGCTTTATTTATCGATACTTAAGATCTGTTTAGAAGCAAATTGACTTATTAAAGGGAATACATTACTTGTGGTTTTAAATGGGTCTTGAATTGTGTTGTGTGAGACAACTGCAGCTTCTTTGCATAAAATCTCAGGCTCTTTACACCTCCCTGTCTGCTTTCTCTCCAAAAGTAGACTGAAGAGGGGAGTTCACAGCAGTGAGAAGAAACAATATAACCTCAGACTCTGAACTTGTCATCAGCATATGTTAACCCTCTGGTGATAGGTGTGAATAAGCCACTGATATAAGCCTTGTTTATAAACTTGGTTTCATTATTCTGCTGGAGCTGGGAGGGTTGCGGGGATGAATTCAGTGTTCACTGTAGCTTTTAATGAAGATTGAATAGGTAAGAGCCAGAGACTGACAGAGGAAAATAATTAAAAGTTATATTAACAAGTGGATAAGGCTTTGACACCATAATAGAAGATTTGATGAAGCATCTGCAGCCACTTAAATGATCATAATCTTAGGGCTTATGTTTAGATAATGCTGGAAGGTAGAGTTCTGGTTGTATGAGCAACATTAGAGTTTTCTGTATTGTGTAATGATGGGCAGGAGTTGGTTATTCTGTTGTCCAGGTATTCCCGTATATATGTGTAACCGGTGAATTTCAGACTGTTCAAATGCAGTTCATTCTTATTTTCTGATTTCCCTCCCCTCCCCTTCATTCTTTTTTTCAGGCATCCACATTCCAGATGGCGATTTTACTGCAGTACAACACAGAAGATGCCTACACTGTGCAGCAGCTGACAGACAGTACCCAAATAAAAATGGTAGTGACTTGTTCACAAGTGTGATGAAATGTGCCGAGTCTTTGGGTCTTCAGGGCTCTTCCTGCTATCATAACAAATCAGGATTAGACATGGCACAGGCTGCCCGGAGAAGTGGTGAATGCTCCATCCCTGGAAGTGTTCAAGGCCAGGCTAGACAGAGCCTTGGGCGACATAGTCTAGTGTGAGGAGTCCCTGCCTATGGCAGGAGATTGGAACTGGGTGATCTTAAGGCTCTTTCCACCCCAACCCATTCTGTGATTCTATGCCCGAAGCCAGAATTGTTTTCTGTCCTGGAGACAGATGTGCTCTACTTTTGGCCAATTTGCTTTCCTGTAATTGTAACTGCCTAGTCTTCTGATGAATCTTAGTGTGTATATACTCCCCATGACTGGAGTGAATTGTCTGGCTTCCTACTGAGCTCTGGTAGGAAGTTTTCAGTATCCCACTGTGTACCTTGTGATACTGAAAGACAGCGTTCAAGGAAAACCAGCATTTTCCCCTAAATGAATGATCTGTGCATCTGTTCTGCTTTGCATCTCAAGGCCTACCCACATGACCACAGTGAAATCTGCAGTTCTGTTGGCTCAGTCTCTTGTGGAAAAGGTTCCCTCATTTCTTCCCAAGTGGACTTGATGGCCCATAGTTTATTTGGCACCTGTGTCCTTTACTACTAGGTTCGCATCTTGTGTGAAGTGAGGCAACTTCTAGTCAGTGAGATCTTTAGTTTTAGAAATGTCTATTCAGACAGTTACTGCTGCTGCTGGTTCACAGCAAACCCAGGGGCTTTAGGGGGTTACCATTTGTTACAGATGCTTGTTTGCAGATACTTATTTGCTTATTTCTTTTGCCCCAGTTATGGTTGGACCATAATAAATCTGGCTCCTAAAGCAGTAACTGGAAAGATCTATTGTTTGGCATCAGTCTTTCTAAAGCATTTGATGTTACTTCACTGACTGCAAGGGGGATACATCCTGACACCTGGAAAGGGCCTTATTACATTTTATTTCTGTGAGCTACATTATTACTGCTTCTTTTCATTCATTTTGCAGTGTTCTAGGCTTGCTAGGTGTTACTCTAAATGTGTATGTTCTTGTTGAAGTATTTCAAGTTAGAGAAAGGTGCTGGCTGCACTGCTAATGCTGCACTGCTAATGCTTTCTGTAATTTTGTAGGATATCTTGGCACAAGTTCTACAGATACTCTTGAAATCCAAATTGCTTGTAAGTACTCCTGCTTTTTTATGGCCTGCTTAACAGTCAGCAACGTGTATCAATGGATGTGTATTTACTGGTTTGTTTTATTCATTCCTTGCAGGTTTTGGAAGATGAAAATGCAAATGTTGATGAGGTGGAGTTAAAACCAGATACCTTAATAAAACTGTATCTTGGTTATAAAAAGTAAGGGAAAACTTCAGCAGCATCCATCATTTGTGTGTAATGGGGAGCATCCTTCTCTGCTTTCAGTTTGGGTAAAACCTAAAGTTCGTGGGATGAAAGTTCCAGGGTTCAAGTGCTAATTCAAGTATAGACCCAACATGTACCAGCCGAGGGGGGGTGGGTAAGATTTCAGCTGGCTTTGACTTTGTCATGAAGTCTCTCAAGGCCTGGACACACTTCTTGTTCCTTGATTCTTGTCTGTTATCTCTGGTAAGACATGGTGCCGGTTTGTACCAAGGTGCGTGACTTGCATTCACTCGGCAAAATACATTATGGTTTATAAGGTTACAGTACAGTGCCCAGCAAACATCAAAGCCTTAAGTGCTTGCCCACTAGAGGGAACAGGAGAAGATCAGCAGGGTCAGTTTAGAGCTTCAGAGTGAACAGTGATGGGGAAACTTAAACCACGATTATCAGTAGGTTTTGTTACCTACTTTAACCAATGTTCTTTCAAGGGGTGTGTGTTTTAAGCTGTTCACAGTACTGTGGTGACTTCTCACCATGTTTACCAGAGCATAGACATAAACACACACAAATTCAGTGAGGAGTTCAGTACTTCCTGCAGATAAGATCTGAGCAAAAGGAACATTTTAAACCCTTTCCTTGTACCTCACTCTTTATCTGTTTTCTTCCCTCCTTGACCAATAATAAAAGGTTAGGGAATTCCTGGTCAGTTATGTTAAGGCAGTGATGAAGCAGCTCAGTGTCACTGTACTGTGTGACTCGGTGGTTCATGATTTACGGCACACAAGACTGCACTAAAGTAACAGATTCCCTTATCCACTCCAGTATTCCCCATGGCCTGGCTTTTTCTGGAGTTAGGTTTTGCCCGGGGTTTGGTTTCTAAACAGCCTCATTGTTTTATTCACTTCTGGTGTTTTCCTTTACAGCAAAAAATTAAGGGTAAACATCAACGTGCCAATGAAGACTGAACAGAAGCAGGAGCAAGAAACTACACACAAAAACATAGAGGAAGATAGGAAACTACTGATTCAGGTGACTTGCATTGCAGGATGCTGCCATGCTGTGAACTTCACAATTACAGTGTTGTAATCCTTTAATGAAATTCATTGTGGGGTTTTCTTGATTTTTATTAAGAGACAACAGGCCATTGCATGCACTGTGTCAGAGCTAAAACTGTATTTATAATGCTCTTAAGGGTGATTGGAGTCTGTCATAGAAAATCATAGTATCACAGACTGGTTTGGAAGGGACCTTAAAGCTCATCCAGTTCCAACCCCTGCCACGGACAGGGACACCTTCCACTAGAGCAGATTGCTCCAAGCCCCATCCAACCTGGCATTTCTGAAATGTGGAAGGCATGGCAGGACACTGTTCTTCATGTTTGCTCAGATATCATGTTGATGCGTGTTTGGGTTCTGTGGATGCATCACCCCCTGACATCTGCCCAGAGTGAAAACCAGGTGGTATGGACTTAGCAGTGTGTTTTCTATCTGTTCATCTAGACTCCAGTTGAGAAGCAAAGGGGTGGGGGAAGGAAATACAAGTGTGCTACTAAGAGTGTTACATTAAGGTTACATATATAAAGAAGGCTTTCTGTTACCTAAGTGTGGTTTCATGTAGCTCTTAGTACCAGTTGGTACTATTGTTATGACTGACCATAAGCACAGTTTGTAAAATTCATGTCAAAACCACTTCTGCTGACTGTGTGCTGTGTAGAATCAGTGCTTAAAGTGTGTATGAGTAGCTGGCATCTGTAGGCATGCTTCTTCCCATCTGCTGCTCATGTTTGCTGTGATGATGCTTCTTGTGCTAGCAGACATGATCTGCTGGGGAAGTAAAATGGCTTTATCCAGCAGCAGGACAAGTGCTTTGCTCCTAAGCACCTTTCCGTCTTTGCTGTACAGGCTGCTATTGTGAGAATCATGAAAATGAGGAAGGTTCTAAAACACCAGCAACTGCTTGGAGAAGTGCTAACACAGCTGTCCTCAAGGTTCAAGCCACGAGTTCCAGTAATTAAGGTATGTGAGAACCACAGCTCTAAACTCATGTTTCCAAGGGGTGAGGAGGCTATAAATAGACTCAATACATGCTGCTGAATTAAAAAGGAAAGCCAAGGAGATGGGGTGGGTAGGGACATATTTTCGGAGTTGTAAATAAGCAGGAAATATTTCAACCGAAATAGGGTGTTTGTAATATGCGTGTTTTGTATCGTTGGCAGTGGTAAAATAGCAGCTTGATTGCATCTTTCTACATCAGTGCCAGCTTACAGCCTTTGCTCCAGGCTTACCTCTTGTTCCTGCTCTCCCAGCTGTGAGCGTTGCACTGCTGGGGGCCCAACTCAATACAGAGTTTCTTGATCTGTCCTAGAGCAAAGTGGATTAGTGAAGTCCTGAGCTTGATGTGGTCAGAATTGCCCTGGTTTGTGCCCTTTGCCTACTCCCCTCCTTCGCTTGGAAGGAAGCTCGGTGGCCAAAATCACTCACACTTTGTAGCAACCACAGAGGGGAGGAATTTTTGTGCTGGTGTCTCA
The DNA here is from genome assembly GCA_009867235.2 of Psittacus erithacus. Classification (NCBI taxonomy): domain Eukaryota; kingdom Metazoa; phylum Chordata; class Aves; order Psittaciformes; family Psittacidae; genus Psittacus; species Psittacus erithacus. The sequence goes on along the minus strand of WYDI02008588.1, from coordinate 14,928 downwards.
CCACTTGTGTTTGTTCCTCCCACAGAAATGCATCGACATCCTGATCGAGAAGGAGTACTTGGAACGTGTAGATGGTGAGAAGGACACCTACAGTTACTTGGCTTAACATTTTTATTAGCAATTACTTGACTGTGTGACACTCGGCAAATAGGTATGTGATGGAAAGAACGAAAGCAACAGAACTTCATAGCAGCCACCCTGCTGCCATTTGGACCTCCCTTTTTAATACCTGAGACCAGGACTCCCATCAGCCAGTCTCAGATTTACATCAGAACTGCTCAGGATTGATACATTTCAAGTATGTAAATATGGACACCAATGCCATTTAACCTAATTTAAGAACAGAAAGGAATTAAACCCTTCTCCTTTAAGGGTTGCATGCTACTGCATTTAAATCAATACATTGGCTATAGGATAAACAGCTGCCATCCCAGGCAGCACTTAGAAATGTTGGCAGCACTTTGAGAGCGAGTCTGAATGGACCCATGTGTAATCTGCTATGAAAACCCATTTGTATAGTGTGTTTCATTTTTTAATGTGTGATAAATAAAAAAACAAAAAATTAAAAGATTTCTGTACAAGTTGCATTTGGTTTTAAGTTTCATGATTTATCTTTCTAAATGTAAATAAAAGGAATAATGGTTATGAAAGCTGTAGAAATTCGTTTCGCTTCTCCTCCTTTGCCAGGGCTTCTGGTGATTTAAGCACACTTTGTTCTTTTAAGCACTGAATTGTCATCTGCCATTGAATGTGTTACTTCTTTTTTGAGAGGAAATGGCTTTGAACAGAAAAGAAAGTTGTGGTGAGTTCACAGGGTATGCAGAAACACTCAGAATATACGTGGCCATATTTGGTGATCTGATATTGGAGGTGTTTCTTGTATTTAACATGCTGTGAAGGGCATCACCTCTGCCTCAGTGCTGCCCTGTATGAAGAAGGCTTTGGCTATCCCTTTCTTTGACTAGAACAGAAAATTGAGTGTTCCTGAACATTAATGGCCATGAAATGCAGCCTGTGATGACAATCAAAATAGTTTAGAGCGTTACTCCACCTGTATTGATGAACCAGACTTCATTCCATTCTTCTCACAATGTTGTGTGTTCATTTGTCCATGTGAAATTTACCTTTCACCACTGCCATCCTCCCAGGTCTCACTTTTGGTAACTTGTTTTCTGGTTTGATGGTGAAGAGAACCAGATTTTTGCAGCCAAACCCTTTCCCCCCCCTCCCCTTAGAATGTGGGTTTTGTTCAGTGTTTGTTCTGGCGTGGAGGGAGCTGGGTTTTGTGTTGAGTCTCATTTTTCTCTGAGGGAAATTTGACTTTTCATGGTTCCAACTGAGCTGTGACCTACGAGGCTGTGGGTTAAAAAGATAAAATAATGGAGCAGTATTACATGTGATCCAAATGGATTTGGAAGATGGGAGATGAGTGTCAGCCGCACTTGAGCTTTTGTGTGCTTGCTGTCCCTGTTCTGAAAGAACTTAAATTGCCCTGTGGACTGCAGCGTAGGAAATAGAAGCATCTTGATGTTCCTTTTTCAAATTGCTTTTTGGAATTCAGAAGACTGGAGCTTGTACTGCAGTGCTGCTGTTTGCGCTGCTTTCTGTGCTGGCTTTACGATGCTGGTTTGTGGGGTTTGTGTAGCCCCTTCTTGCAGAAAGCTTGGAGTTAGTCGGTTGTTGTAGCAGGATATAAGAGTGGTGGGGTGAAGAGAAACAGGCTGAACCATTCAAGGCTCAAAGCCCAGCCTTAGCCCTTCACTGGTTAAAGCAGTGTTTCCCTGTACATGGTGCATGGGGTAAGGACTGATGAGGCTTAGCAAAAGCAGAGAAAAACTTCTAAACACTGATACTGTGACAAGAGTTTGGGTGTTACAGGTGACGTTTGATGATCATCCTCACTGATGTCTCCTGCACTGTTTATGTCTTCATATTAATCTTAAATGTGACCTGAAGGAGCATTAACAGAATAGACAAGCATGTACTTGCCTTTGCTCAGAAGCTGATGGGCAGAATTCCTGTTGCTTCCTCATCTGGCTGATACAAAATTCCAACACAGTTCCAGTAAAAATGAAGAAGTTCAAGTATCCTTTATTCAAGGTTGAAAAATGTACCACACCACATTATTGCAAAAGTTCATAGGTACAAAACACTTTGCAGCTGGTGAGAAGGCAATAAAAAGTTGGGGTTGGTTTGAAATTTGTTACTATAAATTACTGTTACAGTACTCTGCAAATACAGAATTGCAAATTGCATTTTTGTTTTTACTAAAATTGCCCACAGTACTAGAAATTCCTGAAGATAAGGCAGCTGTTTGTTTAAAAGAAGAGGTAGCTGGTGTCAAGGGATTTCCATTTCTCTTTCAATGCCCACATACTTAAGGGCATCAGCTTGGCTATATCTGAAATTAAGAAAATAAAACCAAAAATCAAGCCCAGTAACACAGAACGTTTTCATTTTGTTCTGACACAAAAGAGCAGCACCAGAGCCTGGAACACACTGAGCTTTCTCATAGTTTCTCACAAGCTGGGGCCTCTAATCCTCGTGTGCATTTACAGATGTAGAACAACACCGACACTACTCCAAAAACTGCTTTTAGAGTAGTCTGGCCAAGAGGAAGCACCACACTAGAATCTCACAATGCTGAAGTTCTTTTTGGCTAGTGGAAAGCAACTGCACTTCTCAAGGTTGACTTACACAGTATCATCACTGGACAGCTTAGTTTTCTTCAAGTGAGATGGCTTCAGAGGAAAATACAAACACAACCCTAACAAGCACTTCTGTGTAATAACACAAGAATATTTCTTCCCGTTTCTGAACACCAACTGATACCTAGGGCACCCAGCCTGATGGAAGGCTGATGTGCAGGTTTGTCCCTGTTTGTCACTAAATTTTCTCTGTACAAGCTGCTGTTCCGAGTTTGCAGAGCCCTTAACCAGCTGCTTTCTCAAGTCACTCTTAGTACACTATCTCTTAATATCTGTGCAAGGGGAATGGTTCTCTGCTGTTGAGACCTGATGCTGTAAGGAGGCAGGCATAGTAAGCAATGACGAGCTGGGCAGAAATACTGAAAACTAATCCAGCCTATGACAAGAAGAAGTTACAAAATCCATCTACCAACCTGTAGTCAAAGAACAGTTCTTCACCAGTCTGAATGGCTCTTTTAGCAAATATTCCTATTCTGTGATCACCGTTAACCATCATAACTGTGTAAAAAGAAATTGAAACTTACATTAAGGCAATAATGGTAAAAATGCATTCTAAGCAGCCCACAACATTTCATATGTTGCTAAAAGCAAACAAATGTAAAACTTACCTTTTGCATAGCAGTTGGGATTTACTGAATGGTTTGCAAATCTGATTTTGTTGCCCTTGCGTGTTGCGTCAACCACAAAATCTAGGGAGGGAAGAAACAAATGACATCTACACATTTGTGATTAATATCTAGAGTGCTAGGATATTAGCAGCTGGAAAAGGTAACTGCTCAGCTACTCACCTAGGAGAGCTGGCACATCATCCTACAACAGCATTATTGTTCTGCAACACACACACTATTCCTGCTGCCCAACACTCTGCTTGCCATGTATTTCCTGCCACAGTGGCATTACCTGAGCTTCTCATTTGAAGCTTCTCTACTTCATTCCACAAGGACAAGCTCCACAAATATGCTAAGTTAACACTGACATAAAGCAGCTTTTTTTCCTCCTTTCAAGTATGTCCCATGATTTCACACTTAGCACAGTTGGTATTTGTCCCTTCAAGTGGCAGTAGCCACATGCCATGTATCTGTGTGGCTTTTTTCCTCCCAACATAATTATCAACATAATTTACTGCTAATTTAATTCACAGTAAAATTATCTCAGACAATGCCCAGCAAGCATTTTAAATTCTTTAGGCTACTTAATGCTTGCACATGATTTTACTTCATTAAATTCTGCTTCTTCTCCTCTTGTGTAATAGGCTCCATCACCACTACTTAGTGATGTTTCCTAACATGTAGGAAAAAGAGAAAAGCACTAGCCGTGAGTATCAGGGATCCACACACTGCTAGGAAAAGATGTGGCGCACCAAAAAAACTCAATGTTACCTGCTGCCTGCAAAAGAACAGGAATGACCAAAATGGTGACTGTGCATATTTATCTATGCTGCCAGGGGTGTGACTAGCACATACATACCATTATTCAAGTTAAACAGAAAGCTGCACATGTACTTGTCGTATACTTTTCCTCTTCTGTCTGCCTCATCCTGAGAAATAATCTGAAAGAAACAGTACTTGTCAGAGACCACCTCTTCTGTTTGTAGCCATAGCAGCTTGAGGTCAAAAACCCCACACATTCCAAAAGGTTTTTATTCTTTGCAACTGAAAATATTCTTCAACATGAAGTCCGGCTTTCAGCAAGCACCCTGCACTCACCACTCAACAATGGCTTGCTCTTAGCATGAATGAGCTCTTTCAGAGCAGAAGGAAAGCAAGAATTGCTCCTCATCTCAAAATCGAAACTTGCAAACCCAGTCTGGGGGTTTATTACTACAGCATGTGACTTAATGAAAATGCCTACTGAATTTCAGTACTATACTGTGTGATTTTGCACAGAATTCCAGGCATGTCCGAACTGAAGTTACATCTATGATAAAAATGACATTCCAGCCTCTCATTCTCACAAGAACCTATGTCAATTTTTTTGTGACATTCCAACATTAAGCTCCCGGCTCCAGCAGTAACTGTATATGGAATCAATCACATCTCTCTCTGATACCAAGTCAAGAGACAATCTCTTGGTCCCCAGCCAAGACACAACTTCACCAATTAAACTCCCACACAAGCAGTGTTCTCCATCCTTACCTCACCACAGTATTCAGAGATGAATTCATTCTTCTGTACAGGATCTTTGATGAAAATTCCCCAGCCCGCCACATCTGAAGGTGCCAATAGCAAGTGCTGTGGGAGAGAAAACCAACAAATTTAGACATGCCTGGTTTTTGCTGGGCTTTTTGTTGTGGGCTTTGGTTTGAAGTCTATCACTTAATGAAATATATGCTGGGGAAGAGAAAAACACAAATTCCTCTCATTATCAAATGCACACTAAAATTGCAGCTTGTGGATCAGAAATTGTATGTGAAAGAAAAGCCATGTGAAGTACTTGAAAACCAGTAAAAAGTTTAACCTTGAAATGAGGGTGTTTTCTCTACAGACATACACTAAAGACTTTGAACTAGCAATGTCTGCAGACAGGAGCCCACTACTGGTCAATTCAGTATTGGACTGAATTAGTTTGTGAGATGTTCCTGAGGAGAAATAAACCTTGGTTTGTTTATTTAACAGAGCTGAACGGGCTTTTGAGATCTCTCTGGTAGCCTGTATACAAGTTTGTGCATTAGAATCCACAAGTGAAGAAAGAAATACTATCTATGAGCTGAAATTCCTTAACGCTGATCTAAGGAAAGACTGATGAGCTATCATTTTAGAACAGCAGCCTATGTGCAAACTGCAAGCAAAGCCTGAATGTGTAAGAGGAGATATTCTACTGCACTGTTACACAGAAAACTCAGTAACTGACACATGATGAAATGTACACAGAGCTTAACAGCAGCACATGAACAAGCTAACATCAGTGACAGCTACCTCCTTTTTTGTTTTTCTTTTCCTGTTAGCATGAAGAAATGGAAGAAATCCCATTGTCTGGCATGAACATATAAAACCACCTCAAAACCAAGGCAGTAGCATGTAATGGTACAGCTATGTACCTTTTTGGATCCTCTCTGAATGCTGCAGTTCTTGCAAGAAACATTTTTGCTATCCCAGTGGTCGGCTGCTCCACATGTTAAACAGAGGTCAGGATCACATTCGCGTACAGCTAGGTAACATGGACACTGCTTAGTGTTGCATTGTGCTTTACAGCGACATCCAGGAAACCTGTTTTGGCCTAAAAAAGAATACACAGAAAACAAAAGGCAAGTATGAAACAAATCACATTGTAAAATTAAGAGAGTGCAGATTGAACAGGTTGCCCAGAGAAGTTGTGAATGCTCCACCCCTGGCAGTGTTCAAGGCCAGGTTGGACAGAGCCCTGGGTGACATGGTCTAGTGTGAGGTGTCCCTGCCCATGGCAGGGGGTTGGAACTGGATGATCTTAAGGTCCTTTTCAACCCAAACCAGTCTGGGATGCTGTGACTGTAACACATCTGAATATTAAAAGAAAACCCAATAGCCAATGGTACAGGACATTCAGAAGTATCGCAAATACTTTCCTTCCCTGATTTTACTTTAGTCTCCCTCAATTTTAACTCCAAAGACTACTTCTGCCTTCATGCAATGGCTTTGTGCAAACACAGTCTGTGGTACAGACAGATTTCTAGCACAGAGTAAGGTGTTTGAGACAGTGAGAGAAACGTATAGACAGTTTTTAAATGCTTTACTTACATTCTGAGCTGCACTGACAAAACTTCTCACAGAAGTTTTGAGCAATTACACATGGGCATGAGCTATCACAAGGCTGACGTGGATGATCACATGGCTGATAGTTGTAAACATGATTCGATGACCCATCTGAATAAAAATAGCAACATTTTGTAAAGTTGAAAGGTGCAAACAAACAACAGGCAGTTCCCTTCACTCCTGAAAGCAGAAATCCCCTTTTAGTCCTTTAACTAAGAAAACCCCCAGAATTACCAAAAGAATCCCAAGCCTACAATGAGTGGTGTCAAAAACCCAAAAGCCACCAAACCAGAACTGCAACATTAATTAGGTGTTTGTCACCATTAGCTGCCTGCTTCCTAGTGCACTTTATTCTGCCCATGACTCAGCTGCTTCAAGTGCTCAGAGCTGAACACTGTTTACTGTGGAAAACTGAAAAACAAAACTACAATGGTACAATTAATTTCCAGTGTTCTGGAGCAACACTGATATTCAGCAAAGTGAATTTACTCAAATATCCAAAGTAATTTTTGCTCTGGAGCAACAGTCAACTTTCAAACAGATACAGTGGCAGAACAATATCTGCTCATTATACCACTGTGCTTTCCAAAGTCAATCTTCCAGTACAGACAATGCTAGCATCTTACAGGCAACAACAGACTATCAGGGACAACTCTAGAGCTTTACCTGTAGAGCAGCTAGGAGAATTTGGTGCTATATAAGTTACATTTGCTGTTAATATTTCTGAGCTAGTGTTGGGTTTGCATATATGCATAAGAATGCTCGAGTTGGCAACCAACAACCAAAAAAGCAGACACAAACTGATTGATTACTGATGTTGCTAGAAGTCCCAACATCTCACTACAATTTTTCAGATAACTATTTCTGAAATATACCGGTTTGAAAACCCCCAAATGCTGCTTTTCACTGCAGCTTCTATTGTTAATACTTCAATGAGAAGTACAGACAGAATTTCATACTGGAAAGACTGTAAATTCAGCCTCTTTCCCTTTTGATTGAATTCTACAGAGCCCTTCCAGGTGTGTAACCTAAGCAGTACCTTTTGTCCCTACAATATCTGTTATGACAGCTCACGTATTTTTTATACCCCCTATAATCCATAGCTCCCCATAGAACGTATAAAATGGCGTGAAGAACCCAACTCCCCCCCACAAAACCAAAAAGCAACAGTAGGATCTTAAAAGTTCAGGATATAAATTGAATAGAAAGATGCTAACCCTTTTTCAGCTG